>CM034148.1:209931514-210234014 GCA_019776745.2 Taxus chinensis | reverse complement strand
AATATGATAATGTATAAATAAATGTATGATTTATACGTAGAAGTTTGGGTTTTGCATTTTATAAGGTTTCATGGCTAATAGAAGAAGTGATTTTTTCTAAAATCTCTCCTTCTCTATATCTAAATTTTCTTTCCTTTTTAGTTCTATTTGGAAATATTTGATTGATTGCAAGAGATGAAACTTTAAGAAATAAGGTTATCCACTTTTATGTGCAATATGAATATTGTTTTTTGAAATAGATAATTCATAAGTTTCACCAGTCCAAGTTACAATGTTAGATTTTCATGATGAGGTAGTTATAGGGACCAATACTAAAAATGGATCCATTTCTAGGATCTAAAAATTTAAAATGTATACCATGAAAAATGGATATGGAGAAATGGATAGAGGATAAGATGAACCATTTGAAAAAATAAGAAGTGGATCAGATGGGAATCTCTGTAAGAAAGACTGTAAAAAAACTATATATAAGGTGACATATATGTAATATTTTTTCATGAAATTCTAGAGCTATTATATTCATGGTTGTTGAGGTTTTAAATAGTACTATTTTAGGACCAAATATGGAGAACAGGGTTCATTTTAAGAGACCTCCTGGAAATCGGAAGTGGAGAATACCTGGCAAATATCCCCGGAACCAGTTTCACGGGAAGGTGAATTTTTTGGGGGTTGTATATCAAAAATTTCGCCTGATTATCAAGCACTGCGATAGAAGGCTGCAGACGTGCGACCGGAGATTTCGTCAAAAAATGCATTGACGCGCGTCAATGCATTTTTTGACGCGCGACAGCAAAATCTCCCGTCGCGCGTCTGCAGCCTCCGACCTCTGCTTTCTCATCAAAAAATCTCCGTGTCGCGCATCAACAAACTCTTTTTCGTGCATCTACTATGCGTCAATATCTGTTGTAACTCCTTTTCGTGCGTCAATAGGCCTTAGTGACGCGCGTCAATAGGCCTATTGACGCGCGACAGCAATATTTTGTTGCGCGTCTGTAACCTCTGCCCTCTTCTTGCTCATCGAAAAAACTCCATGTCGCTCGTCAACAAAATCTTTGTCATTCGTCTACTATGCGTCAATATCTATAGTATCTCCTTGTCTGCAAACCCTCCTTGTCGTGCATCAATAACTTACCCACTTGTCGCACGTCTATAATACGGGATATATCATATTGTTGAAAAATGTGAAGTAGAAGTGTTCTACCTGGCGAATAATCTAGGTTTATATAGGGGATATTTTTCAAGGGTAGGCGAAGCCGACCCCTAAAAAAAATTAAAGTGTAATTTTTAGGCGAACAGGTCACTGGCCCGTGCATAAAAATTCACCTTTTCAAAATTTTCAAAAATGGAATATTCACCATATTACGAATATTCGCCACTAAAATTATCCCTGATGGAGAATATTTTTAATGGAATTAATATAAATGGAAAACATTGTGTAATCTCGACACTGAGAAGCCCTGAGTTGTAGATTATTGGATGGATAATACTATATATATGTACATGACTAGATTTTTTAATAATTTTTTTTTTAATCTTTTAACCATGCACAATATTGTTTCATGAGACAACTTAGGGGATAGTTATTTGAAAAGATACCATATATATAAAGTTGTTAGTAACTAAAAATACCATGGTTCATATTGCCCCCAATGTAGAGTTGTCAAGTAGGTAGCTAGGAAATATAATCCTGGAAGAGGGGAGATGAACAAGAAAGAACCAGAACCAAGAAGAATCTTATAGAAGTCTAAAAATGGTCAATCAGAGGAGATGAGAAGATTGGGAAAATTGTAGAGATAATAAATACAATAAAATATATGGGGAGTTATAATCTCTGTAATGGGACATTAAAATATGGGTATGAGTAAGAGTAAACTAGATAAAGTGATTGAGGAGGAAAGAAAGTATGTATGAAATAAAAGTGGATAAGAGGATTCACAAGGAAAATTTATTCATGAACAGGAAACATGGGAAGGGAATAAAGTGATTGAAGAAGATGTAAAAGTAATGTTATGATACCGTTGGGAATAAAAATAGGATAGAACCTCTATATTCATTTAACTTTCAAATATGGGGAAACAACATATTTCATAAATGATTTAATGCATCATATAGACAATTTAGGATTAATATATTTTTTCCCCTCTCTAGGATGTACATTCATTACACCATCTCATGAACAGATATAGAGAAGTATAAAATTCTAAAGAATATTGAAAAAATAAAAGAGAGACTAAAATAAATATAGGAAATGTAGGGTATTACTCTACAACGCACAAGAGTATTTGATACTATTATAGACCAATGTTTAGATAGAATATCCCTCAAGATAACCAAGACTTCTCTTGTTGAGAATTCATTGCACATTTTATATCCTAACACTAGTGAACCATCAAGAAAGAAATTTTTTGACAATAATTCATTGATCCCTAAATATAGGGTTAATTTGCCTAAATATATGGATTCATGTTCATTTTTTCCAACTTTTGAATTAGATATAGAATCCTAATTACATATGAAGTAATAACTACAAATCTATGTAAGCTAACCATGCCACAAGTATCTATCAACATAAAAATGGGGGATATAGTAATATCAATGGGATAATGATGGATCATATCCCATATGTGACCCTAAAACCATATGATGGATCCACATACCCTTAGCACTATTTATTGACATGTGTCATCAAGCGAGGAACTAAAGGGATGACTACTTACGACATGAAAATATATGACCTCCTAGGATATTTAATAGGGAGAGCTCTAGAATTCGTATATAATATGAAATTATCCAAATTCACTCTTTAAAATGTCTATGATTCTCTAGTTTAGAAATTTAAAATAATCAAGTATGTGGGGACAAAAATTAAAGAACTCAAAAACATTAAGCAAATACTAGGTGAGGTAGCACTAGAATATAACATTAAATTTTTTGATGCAATAAACAAGACCAAATTTAATATTGATGATGTAAGAAAATACACATAATTTATAGAAGCACTATGGAGTAAGATCAAGTTTTCCATTGTACAAGCAAAGATCACCACTAAAGCCTAAGAAATTAAATTTTTGATACAAGTAGAAAATATTGATGATTATGAAAATGTTTCATGAAGGAATTCAAACGTTTAGGAAAAATTAGATTCATCCATTGGGAGTCTTGATGAGTTACAAAAAATATATTCTTAATATTTTGTGTGCAAATTACAAGAAAGAAACAAATCATAAAAAAAAAATCCTAAGAGGTATGAGAGTAAATCACCCACAAATATAGGTGGATGAGATTAATATTGATATTTATAGAGTATAATTTCATCCTACTTAGAAATTTCATTTGGTAAAATACTATGTCCATCGACCCTATATTTTTTCAATAATTTTTTCAAATCTACTGCACACAAATTAAATAGTGTAGGGCCTTGATGCATTTGTAAGACGAAGTGACTAAGAGTGTATTTACAGTGTAATATTAGATATAACATTATACCCAACCTTAAGCTCTTACTCAGAATATGGATATGTGATGCAGAGGTGATAGGCCCAAATTTAATGAACTTCGACACTAGTCAATAGTTAGTATTATCATAAACTAAATTCTTCAAACCTTGTCATTTCAACACTATCTCAAGAAGCCTGATCTTGCTCAAAACACTAAAATTCATCAAATAATTTTATCAAGGTCTAAAACAAAATTCAATGTGCTCAAGTACACCTATAAAACATGATTAGGCTATGCAAAAAGTTTCAAACCATCATCTTCTACCAATTTCCCTTTTAGACCTTAAAATTGCTTGTAACCCTCCAAAGAGGCAATTTTTGAATAAAATGACAATTTACCAAAGTTATCCTTCACAGTCAATTTTTCTCAATACCCATTTTACTCATTGAGAATCCTATAAAGTTTTAGGTCTTAACTTTTTTCCAATCAATTTTTATTCTCTGATTCTTTTTTTCTTTCAAGTATATTTGCTAGCCCTTTTAGCACTCAAACCTTATTTTCTAGAACA
This sequence comes from Taxus chinensis, assembly GCA_019776745.2. NCBI lineage: Eukaryota > Viridiplantae > Streptophyta > Pinopsida > Cupressales > Taxaceae > Taxus > Taxus chinensis. The sequence continues at coordinate 210,230,008 of CM034148.1, read as the reverse complement.
ACATGTAAATTTTCATGCAAATGTAACTAGATATCTAGATACCCTTTATTCCAATCTTACTTGATGTTGAATTTCATTTCCTAACTCTTAATGTAAATCCTCCAACTGACACTTCTCATTTTCATTAGGTTTTCAATTAGTTCTACCTATGGTTTGAATGGTCTTTCTATAGTTTTGTTACTTTTCACTGTTACTAACCTCCTAATCACATTAGATAACCTATAACCACAATTATTAATCATCTTCAAATGCTTCTTCACCCTTATATCCCGAATCATGTTATGTTCCCATGTTTGGCTTCTCAAGACTTTTTTATCTCCTAACCCCCCTATACTTCTCTATCTTTGTTTTGATCCTTTCTTCTACCTTGTATATGTTTCTTACCACTCACCTCATTACCATTATCTTCTACATATCTTAACACCCCTTCAATTCATTCCACTAGTCTTGGGAAATACATTTTTCCTCACACATCCACTTGCTCTCTCAAGGCTTCATTATGTGACTATAGCAGGAAAGTCATAAAGTTTCTTTAAATGTAACTCTTTAGAAACTTTTTTCTCATTTCCTAGAGCTTGAAAACACTCTCACACACCATCCAATAGGTTATATCACCATTTAATTATGAACTTGTTTACAATATAACTATTTACCACTTAAGGTCTTGACTGGCATAGTCTTGTAGCTAGGAATGTACCTTTGAACTTATCACATTTCTAATTACTCAAACACACTCTCAATTATTCTATGACCCTTCACACACCTACAAACCTTCATTCATTCATAAAATAATCCTATTTGAAAAAATAATAACTATTCACACAATTTCTTTCCATAAAACCCTCAAGACTGGGAAAACACACAATCATGTTTGATTTTAACAAATTTTGAAATAATAATCTCCCATTCATCTATTTTGGCACATCATGATCTCCTTAACTCATTCTAATCTTGAATTAATAATCCATTTGCACTAGGTTTAAAATGATTCTTTTCATCAACATACAGTGTTTTTTTCTCTCTAAATCCCTATGAAAGGGTATCCCAGAATGAGATAGTAGTTTCTTGTTTATTTACACTAGATTGGTACTGCCTCCATGGTTCTTAATGAATTTTACTTATATTAATCCTTGAAACCACATTTCCTCTGTAATTTCTCTATGACACAAATTATAATGTTCCTATAACACTTTCTATGGACTGTTAAAACTAGTCTCATGGTCTTAGACCCTTTTCAACTCATCTATAATATCATTTACAAAACAATCAACCCTAATAATTGGTCAAACTTATACTTCATTAGTTTTTATACCTCTACATAGGGTTCCACTCATACACACTCAAATACCTTTAAATCATTTCTTAAAATAAAAGCTTACCCCATTCCTCATAGTTTATACTTCTTTTGTTTAGCACAAGATTGTCTTTACTGTCAATATCACTTCTACAAACTTCTTCATGCCTCCATGGGAATGTACAATTCCCATATACATGTACACAACCATTTGCAAACATTAAATTTCAATAATGATTTAAATATTCACAAATAAAACAACCATTTCTTACACAAGATACTCATATATACATCCACAAGTAATAATCAATACACAGTTTTTCTCAAGAAGCTTGTCATTAATCAAACAATGGAGTTATTCAAAGATCCTTTGTCCATTTTCTGTTCTAAAATTCCTTCCTCTTTTCTCCATCAACCTATCCTACCTTCTCCCATTAGAATAAATTACATTTAGATGATAGAAGAGGTATTTGGGGTTCTAACTCCCCTAACCCAACTAAGATTTAAACTACTAGGTGAAGTTTAGGGTCAAGTTAGGATGAAGTGGATAATTTTACAAGTGCATACATACTCCATGAACCCTTATTACATCTTTATTAAACCTATAATAACACTTAGACTTCTAACACACCTAATGACAAATTCAAATATTCAAAAAGGTCATTTTAGATGGAAAACTCTAAATGGTCACTTATTACATATCCTTAAGTCCAAATGGACTAAAAACACTCAAAGAACATACAAATGGACAAAAGACACCCTAAGCAACTAGGAAAACCAAAATTTGGATTATTTACAAGGATGCTCCTACATCATACTCCCCACGTGGATAGAATTGAGTTCTATACAATGAATCCCTTTCTTCATTTTCTTCCAATCATGAGGTGCTCTTAAGCTTATCTTCTCTTCTATTGTATTCTTCTCATCATCATCACCTACAAATCTACTTTTCTCTTTATATGTTTCCTTCATCTTATTTTTCATAGCTTTTCCCTCAAAAATGATGATTTCATTCCTTTTCCTCTTCATTTGAGATCTTTTTAGAGACGTTTATTCAACAAAATTCACCTATTATTGAAGAAAACCTACAAAAAAACATGCACACAAATCCTTAGATGAAAAACAAAGAGACTTTTGTGTCTCTTCACTTATTTCTTTCATTTTTTCTTGTTTCTCTCTTTTGAACTTTGTGTCCACAAAAAATTTTCCTTGTTCTTCTTCATTTTCAATGCTTCCATCCATCATCTGAACTTTCTCTTCATCATCTTTCACTTCTTTAACTTTCAAAGCACATTCAAATGCTTGTATCTCAGCCTCCAACTGCTCTTTACTGTCATATACAAACTAAAAATCTGATTTTATTTGCTTCCTTTCAATTTCTTCCTCACCAAAGAACTCATCCTTCACCACTTCTGTAACTTATGTTCTTCTTTCTTACATATCTCCTTATCCATCCTATTTTTCCTTCTTTACTCCTCTCTTATCCATGTTCTCAACTTTATTTTCTTATTTCTCTCTGTAAGTGACCTTATATGCCACTTAACCACATTATTCATCACTAATTCAATATTGTGTTTCTATATTTCTTACACTTTTTCCATCAACACTTCCAACTACTCCATGCCCTTCCTTAACTCTTTGTTTTCTTGCTCCATCCATAACTCTATTTTTTTCTAATTCTCTCTTCTTTCCTCTTTTCTCTCTCTCTCTTTCTTTTTCTTCCCATTGTTTATGAACTTAAGCAATTCCTTCATCATCGTCACTTTTTTCTTCCATCTTCTCTCAACAATTATTTTCCACCTTCTCAAGCCTCACCTAGGTTCTCTCTCACACCTAGTCTTTTGACTTCTCTTTTCTTATATATTTTCCCTTGGATTTCTTACCACTTTTCTTGTCTCTTTATTCAATGTTCTCTTTATTAATTCTTTCTCTTTCTAGGAGCAACCTATTACTTCACACAACCCTCACAAAATGTCAAATAGTTATCTTAAACAACTCAAATCACATATATTAAAATGCTTGTAACTAGGAAGACTTCTTAATATTTTCCTTTTTACATCAACAAATGCTTTCTTCTTATCATCAAGGTACAAACTTCAAATTATTTTACCTTATTGTTATGATACCAAAATGATGCAAAGGTGATGGGCCCAAAAATAATCAACTTCAACACCAGTCAATATTTAGTATTATCATCAACCACATCTTTAAACCTTGTCATTTCAACCCTATCTCAAGAAGCCTCATCTTTCTCAAAACCCTAAAATGCGTCAAATAATTATACCAAGGGCTAATAAAACTTTCAACATGCTCACATACACCTATAAAATGTGATTAGGCTTTGCAAAAAAATTCAAACCATCATCTTCTATCAATTTCCTTTTTAGACCTTAAAATTTCTTGTAGCCCTCAAAAGAAGAAAATTTTGAATAAAATGACAATTTACACATATTTATCCTTTAGTGTCAAGTTTTCTATATACCCATTTTCCTCATTAAGTTTCCTACAAAGTTTCATGTCTTAACTCTTTTCTGATTAATTTTTATTCTCTTTACCATTTTCTTTTAGGCCAATATTTTAACCCTTTTAGCACTCAAAACTTTTTATATATAACAACCTAAAAATTTTCATGAAAAATTAATTAGATATCTAGATACCCTTTATGCCATTCCTATTTCATGGTGAATTTCATTTCTTAACTCTCAATGTAACTCCTCCAACTCACACTTATCCTTTTCACTAGGTTTCCAATTAGGTCTACCTAGGGTTTGAATGGTATTTCTAGGTTTTGTTACTTTACATTGTTACCAACCTTCTAATTACCTTAAATAACCTATAAGCACCATTACCAATCATCTTCCAATTCTTCTTCACCCTTATATCCTCAATCATGTTATGTTCCCATGTTTGGCTTATTAAAACTTGTCTATCTCGTAAGCACCATATACTTCTCTATCTCTATTTTTATCATTTCTTCTACCTTGACTATGTTTCTTATCACTCAATTCCTTATTAATATCTTCAACATCTCTTAACACTCCTTTAATTCATTCCACTAGTCTTAGGAAAGACACTTTTCCTCATACATCCACTTGATCTCTCAAGGATTCATTATGTGATTGTACTGGGACAGTCATAAAATTTATTTAAATGCGACTCTTTATAGAATCTTTTATCACTTCTAAGAGATTTTAAATACACTCACACACCATCCAAAAGGTTAGATCACCATTTCCTTATGAAATTATTTCCAAGAAAGCTATTTACCACTTAGGGTTTTGACTATCACAGTCTTGTAGCTAGGCTTATGCCTTTGAAGTTATCACATTTATAATTACTCAAAGACACTCTCAATTCTTATATGACCCTTCACACACCTACATACCTTCATGAATTCATCAAATAAGCCTCTTTGAACAAATAAGGACTATTCACACAAATTTTTTCCATAAATCCCTTAATACTGGGAAAACACACAATCATGTCAGAGTTAAGCAACTTTTGAACTAAAATATCTCCCATTCCTCTATTTTGACACCTAGTGATCTCCTTATCTCACCCTAATATCATTAATAATCCATTTGCACTATTTTTAAAAGGCTTCTTCTCATTAACATACAAGTTTATTTCTCTCTAAACCCCTATGATAGGGTATCCTGGACTGAGATAGTAGTTTCTTGTTTATTTAGACTAGGTTGGTACTGTCTCCAAGGTTCTTAATGACTTGTACTTATCCTTAATTCTTGAAACCACCTTACCTCTATACCTTCTCTATGACACAAATTATAATTTCCCTTACACACTTGTTATGGACTATCAAAACCAGTCTCACATTTTTAGACCCTTTTTAACCCATCTACAAGATCATCTACTAAATCATTAACCCTAATAATTTCACAAACTTATACTTCATTAATTTTTAAACCTCCACACATGGTTCCACTCATCCACACTATAATACCTTTCAATCATTAAATCATTTCTTAAAACAAAATATTACCTCATTCCTCACAATTTATACTTCTTTTATTTAGCACAAGATTGTCCTCACTATCAATATCACTTCTAAAAAATTCTTCATGCCTCCATGGGACTGTACGATTCCCATGTATCTGTATAAAACCATTTTCAAACAATATATATCAAGAGTGATTCAAATATGCACAAATCAGACAACCATTTCTCACACTAGATACTAGAGTATACATCAACAAGTAACAAGCAAAACATAGTTTTCCTCAAGAAGTTTTTCATTAATCAAACAATGGAGTTCTTCACAACTCATTGGGTCGTTTTCTATTACAAAATTCCTTTATCTTTTATCCACCAACCTATCCTACCTTCTCTCATTCAAATTCATTACATTTATATGAGAGAAGACGTAGTTAGGGTTCTAAATCCCCTAACCCAACTAGGATTTAGACTACTAAGTGAAGTTTAGGGTCAAGTTAGGATCAAATGGATCATTTTACTAATTCATACATGCTCCATGACCCCTTATTACATCTTTATTAAACCTATACTAACACTTAAACTTATAACACACCTAATGATAAATTTAAATATTCAAAAGGGCCATGTTGGAGGGAAAACTCCAAATAGTTTCTTATTACATGTCCATAAGTCCAAATGGAATAGAAACACTCAAATAACATTCAAATGGACCAAGGACACCCTAAATATCTAGGAAAACCAAAATTTGGATTATTTACAATGATGTTCCTGCATCATTATGACACCATCAAGGGTTGGTCTCATCCCTTTCCTCAACACCACAGTATTTTATGGGATTAGATGGATCCCTGCCTATTCTCTAAAACTAGGGATAAAATATAGGAATGCACATAAAATTTATATTATGCTCAAGGAGAATGAGGGTCACAATTATATATGATAACCACTCTAACCCTAATATGGCTATAGGTTTTCTAGGCTTGTATCTAAAGTAAAGAGAGGTATATTACAAGGTTCATAAGGAGGATGGGTAATTTGATGGATAAATCCAAGGGGCACAACATAAATAATATAAAGCAATCTACTATAATCTAAATTGATGAATGGTCAACTAGCCACATAATAAATAAAATATAAAGGAAAAAAAAAATAGAAATACTTACCTTCGGCATGAGTACTAATCTATTGATCCTTCCAATAGACAACAACACCAATAGATAATTATTATGGTTGTTTAAGGGGATGCACAAGAAAACAACATTCATTCTTAGCTCAGTACGATAACCCAAATGTAAGAAATCAAGCTCCAAAATCTCAATTCCAATAAGTAAATGTAAATATATGCACATTTATCTGAATTTCCTATTTGATGTGATGATTTGATACTAAAATGATAAGCCAAGAGTTGTATGTATGTGTGTGTGTGTGTGTGTGTGGATATTTGAAATATGACATATGGAAATAAGTGAACATAATTACGGTAACATGTTAATAAGGGAGGAAAAAGTGAGGATAGAGTAATTATGGAATCAAAGTCATCTTATAAATATCTCTCTGATGTGTTTTGGTCTAGAACATGTGACCAAGTCCAATCACCCCCAATCTTGGTAGGCCCCTTGAGGTACCCACTCAAGAGAATAATGCATTAAAATCCCTTGCAAAAGAGAAAATGTTAGAATGCATCAAAAATGAAGTTTATTTATATGGATATTGGCCTCCAACTTCTCTATATAACAGTATGGGTTAGAATCATCCTTTTCCCTAAAATCATCCATGATGGGCACTACCATCTCCATGAGGTCTATATGGTGGGTATTAGGTCCCGCTAAGAGGATAGGGTTCCCCCTAGAGACAAGAAAATTATACCATGTAAGGAGGATATTAAATTGGCTATTACAAATGGAAATTTGGACCCCAAGATAAAAGGTAACTAGTATTTTTCGATCTTTATAGATAATATAATCACATTACATGTAATATCCCATTAAATCCATAGATAGAAACATATTATACATATTCCAAAGTGGATCACAACACCATATAAAATAATTTCTAATCAAAATGGTAAATATAGCACCTAGGGAAATAATGAATCTAAACATAGTGATGAGATTATAGATAAATAACTAAGGATTAAGACCATGTTAGGACCACTTTAAATTCTAGGTAAACCCTTGATATAAAAAGTGTAAGAATAAAAGTACCTTAACCCTAGGATAGAAAAGGAATTTCTAGAAGAGGCTATCGCAGTATTGAAATCAATCCAAAATAAGAACACAATGAATTAAAGTATAATAGAATAAAAATTATAAGTGTAGCCAAGTTATGCACATACTAAATTAAGATGGATTTTTTACTTCTTTCACAAACTTTCTCAAAATAGTAAATGTACTGCACATCAAAAATATCTCACGGAATTTAACCAATTTTCATGCTTAGAGGGAGGAAAATTTAGACAGTTAAATTTGGTAATTTACTCTTTTGAACTACTAGTTTTGACAATGCATTTTTGTTTACATAAATACAGCCTTTCCATTCTCACATAGAAAATTATTAGGTTTGTTTCTATCTTTTTAATCCTTAAACACTATCATGTCATAAAATTTTGAGAGTGAAATGCATAAAATTCATAGACAAACATCAATTGACAAGTTACAAACTTAAGATTGCATGTTTTCCATCATTAGGTGGTCTTACACCAACATTTTCTGTAAATTTTATTTCAATTTCATATTATTTTTTAGGTCTTTAATCCTTTTGTTTCCACCTTTCTTTAATAATTCACATATGAAGCCCTATATAAGCAAGCAAACACTACCTTAGTTTCTAACATAGAAATATTATGGAACTACATTGATATACTCACTTAATACTCTTGTAAAAGGCACCACATGCTCCCTAAATCTCACGAAAATACATCCAAATTCATTAGCGAAGAAATAACTATAATTTTGAAGCTTTTTACTAGGTCAAGGAGTCATCTCATCTCATCTAAAAGAACTCAAACATCCCATCTCCAAGTATTTGATAAAAATCCAAACTCAACTCAAGTATTATCAAAGAGGTTTTCCAAATCAAGTTGTATTCATTCATATATGACATACTAGGTGGAGAATGACACACATTTTTAGGATCTTAAAATGAGTCCCAACATCACTGCTGGATGGGGGTGCCCACAACCTAACAAAAATTTGTTTTATATGGTCTTTCACCCACAATTAGGGTTTGAGAACTCATTCAGAATGTTCAAAAATCTTCTTTGCGTGATCAAAAATTAGGATTTGATAGCAACACATAGTTCCAGGTAGAGGACCATCTCAATAATTTATAGAACAATAATCCAAATAGGATTAGGACTGCACACAAAGGGTCAAGATCATATGGTAATGACCTAGAAGAAGTATATGATCCTACACCAAGTTAATTTCTAGTCATAGTTCTAAAAATGAAGCATCATCAATCCCCAAATATCCTTGTTCCAGTATTCTGCACACTCATTACTTCCCAAAACCATCTGAAATCATCTCTTGTGTACTTATCCTCTTGTTTTTTCATGTTTATGGATTATTTAGTACATCAGTTGCAAGTATTAATGTGTTGTTATGATATTTATAATCAATATTTAAAGTCAATTAATTAGACTAACCTATTATGGCTAACCATTACGTCCTTTATTGTACCCATTTCACTAATTATATTTCACATAATCTAACTAGTGTGTAAACGGTAGGCTTAGTTTTAGGTCCTTTTGACCATTGGTCCTTTAGTTAGTCCTATTTTTTCATATTATTTTAGTCAGTCCTTTTTTTCCACTAGATTCACATTTAAAAATGAAATATCCCTATATATACAATTTTAAGATATTTATATCATCTAGGATCTATCCAAAAAATTATTAAGAAAGTATCTATCAATTATGAAGAACATATCAAGAGAACATAACAAGGGTACACTTACTATTTTTCAAGAAATATATTTATGAAAATAAGGGGTTCAATTGGGATACATCTATTAGTTATCATGTTACTTTGTGTTGAGGAAAAATGGAGATGCTAGGAAAAGGAATCTATATTGTATACACTATTACACAAACACTGAGATGATTACATGGATTTTAAATTTTAGTTTAGTTCATAGTCTCATTCACATGGTATGACCATCAAGGTCAGTCCAAATCAAGAACATAACCTTTTTTCTGTATCTAATGTTTATTTGAGTATTGGTGCACAAAGTTATCCTTTTTGGAAAATTCAAGTACATTTATAAAAATTAATAATATTTAAACATATACACATACAATGAAGTCATCTACGAGGAATCACATGAACAATAAGTGTGGGATCAATAAGGATGGAATTACCAATTATGGATGGAATTTCCAAAAACAGTTTGGCAGTTTGGTCTAAATCTGGCGGTTTGGTCCAATACTATTGAAGAACATAAGTGTTTTTGGGGTTCATTATGTGACATACTTAGTGTCTATTCTAGATAAAAATAACCATATTATATTTTGAATTGTGTTATTGATGAATCAAACCCTTATCTCCCTCTATATTTCTTACTTGATATATGTGAATACAAAAATCTAGTTTATGAATCTATATATTGTTTTATATTATCTGAATATCCAATTATTCTTTCTAGATTACTCCTATATTAGTAATACATTCCTATTAAAGTTAGGATTAAATCAATGATAGGGTAAAATGGTCTATAGTTTTGATCTTGGACGATGTTTTTATCCTAAGAAATTTTAATGATATATTTTTTAAATTCATAAATTACTCATGTTAGATTAGGTTCAATTGAGAGGAAAACCTATTTACATAAGTACCATATAATATCACATACACCCTACTCATTAGTTAACCTATTGAATCCTTGACCATCTAAGGGCTCTCACATTCGATGATTCCAAAAACTATTATCATTTCAATAACACTCTTTAAAGTGCATTAGTAGCTTATCAAGTCTAAATATATCTCACTGTCTTTCCCTATATCACTATCACATTATACAACTCACAAAAAATATTATTCAAAGATATTGGAGGCCTTATCCTAGTATTTCCAAAAAAAATTACTACACATTCACTAAGAGGAGTAATTATGTAAAACTTTAAACCTCTTCATAGTATTGGTATATGATGCAATACTCACTACACCATTGAGATAGGGTGGGGTATCTACATCCTAATTGGATAAGCCCCTTTTTAGGTATTTAAAGAGAGTTAAGGATTTTATAAATAATAATCTATATCAAATCACAAAAACATGATCTCATATCTAGAACCCATAGAGAAATATCTTTAAAAGTGATAGAATCTAAATTCATCTCAAATCATCAAACGATAGATTTAGCAATAAATTTCATAAACACCTAGAAATTTCTACCCACTTCAGGAAAACCTTTCCAACACTTATTTTTAGCACTCCAAACTTTACAACTAGCTTAATGGAACTCTACATAGCCATTTATATAGTATCATATTCTAGTAATATTCTAGATCCTATATAATAGTGCAATATTTCTAATCCTTACCCTAGTCTACTTCATCTAGATTTAAAGATCTTGTATGTTTTTACAATTTATCATTACATTATTTAAGATCTACATATTTACTACATTTCTTATGTTTATATCATCATTACACATTTAGTATTTTATATTAATTAGATAAACACTCATTTTTATATTACATGAACTATTTAACCTAATTATTTGTTTTTACATATAACCTAAAGCTTTGTGGATCGCCACTGGGGTTTCACATTTCTCAGAATAAAAAATATTAAATTATAGGATAAATGGATAAGATCGATGAGGAATTAAATGAATTATTATCCTTAATCCTCATAATATTCCATGGGACTATAATTTGCATCTACTATATTTTTTTATTATAGATATGACTTTGAAACTCCCATTTGTACCCACACCTCCATCACAAGTTGTTACTCTTCTTATCATACCCAAGACATATCCAATCAAAAAACTTAATTATCTATCGATGCCTCCTAAAATAATTTTTAAAAGCCTCCTTAAATATAAAATTATTATGTTACCTCCACCCACCATGGTTGATATTTTTTTATTATTGGTAAATAGTTTTAAAGGGACTATACCCTGTTACAAAAAGGGCTTACCAACCTGATATAACTATGAAGATTCAACAAAAAAGGATCAAAATTTGGATAGAACATTATTTCCAAAAGTAACCAAGAGTCAATTACAACTAGAAGAAAAAAAGGACACATATTACAACAAAACCGTAAAAAAACAGCAAAGGCACAGCAAAAAGATCACAAAAGAATAGCATCTTCAACAAATCTTGCCAACCCAAGTGAGTCTATTTCTTGGATGCTCTTTCAATTCTAGACTGGATCGTTTATAGCAAGGTAAACAATGCCAGTGTGGTTATGTGTGTTGAGTCCAAAGCATCCAACTGCAAAATGGTCAGACTCCTCTCTTTATCATTCCCCCAAATAGTTGTAGGGATCCCACTGAGCATGGAAATGCTCTGAACTTGTTGCTCTAAAAATTCACTTATGGCTTTGAAGATAGCCATGTTGTGATCATGTCTATCTTTAGCTCTCCCCAGTGTGGTGTCTAGAGATTTTAACTTCTTATATATATATATATATATATATATATATATATATATATATATATCAGTAAATTGATCCTTGCCATTGTCATTCTCTTCATCAAATTTTCTTTTCCCTTTCTACTTTTCCATACGTTGAAGGTCCTTCTTCAACTGCTTCATCTCTTTCTCCAGAGCTTCCAGTCTATGAGGCACTTGAGACTCCTACTGATGAAGGGCCTTTTCAATACCAGCATTGCTGATATGAAACAAGTTTTGAGCAACCTCCATCTCTTTAGAGCTTCCGAGAATCCTAGCAGTGTGAGGGGTGTCTGTTTTCTTAGGATTCTTGGTTTTGGATTTGGAAGAAGTGGCAAGAATGGGAGTGGGAGAAGAGGAGGTGGTAGCAAGAGGATCACTAGGAGCAATTAGGAAGCCATGGAACTTGGCAACACAAACCTTGTGCAATAGAAAAATAAGGCCATGATGTAAAGGAATAGCATGAGAGTGCTTTTGAAAATCTAGAACAGAGCATTAAAGGCAATTGAGAAGGTAGTGCGGGAAGCAAACCGCAAAATTCCTTCTAAAATGGTTTTAAAAGACAAGGTGTTTCATAGGGACCATTTTATAATGCCCTTCTAAAGAAATATATCTGACCATCATATTCGTCACTTCATCATACAACATGGGAATAGAACTTACCCTTATGTTTGCAACAACAAACTCAAGCTCCTCGCCCTCATCTGATAATTTCTTGGCCTCAGTGGCCCTGTAAATCCTCCTACTAAAAAAATGCTAGCCCTCTAGTTCCAGGCTTGTAGCCTCAGCAATCAACTCCTCATTGATAATAACCCAATGGCCACCATACTTGACCCTTCTATCCTTCCATTCCATAGCAAAGTGAACCGAAATGTTTAGGTCATGACCTTGAATGTGTTCAATGAAATTTGAAATGCCTCCCTTATGCAATAGGTTCCAAAGTACCTCATTATTTTTCCAGGTTGGATCACAACATGGCTCTAATTGACACAGCACCCCTCCCATTTTCTCCTTCTTCCTACAAATCCTGCGAATTTCTTGCTCAAAACCCTTGTAAGAGTCTATTTCTTTCTGATGATTGTCCTATTTCTTGAAATACCTCCCATCTGTGTGATGTTCAATAGCTTTAATGTGGTGATAATAAGGAGGATAATGCACACATGTGTGATCTTCCACCTCCGTTAAGGCCCCCTCCATGTCATAATTAAAATTACTCCACGTATGTAATCCCATAATTATCCACATTAATCTAGTTTGAACCTCCTTATGGATGTTATTTACATTATCCCATATGAAAAGATTAATATTGATGCCCATATTGGCCAATGTGTCCGCAACCTTATTCCCCTCCCTATAAGTATGTCTAATGATGATATTCTTGATATTTTAACAAATATTTCTTGCTTCCATAATGAATTCCTTGATGGTCCAACTAGGAGGAGAAGTTTTTTTTAAATGGTTAATGATATTAAGAGATTCCCCTTCTAAAATTAAGTTTTGGATATCATAATCTTTGGAAATCCTTAGCCCCAAAAGAGTAGTTAAGGTTTCAACATAATGATTTGTCTGAATCACCATTTTTCCAGCAGAAGTAGCAACTAAATAGCCTTTATGATCCCTAATAACCCCTCCCCCAGTAGCAAGACTAGGGTTACCCTTGGAGGCACCATCAAAGTTGAGTTTATGCCAATTTCTCTCAGGAGGAATCCAATGATTCAAAGACCTATCAATGTTAGAGGTATTCCTAGTCTGCAAACTAGCAGTTCCAATCATCCAATTGGAAAGAATGTACTCTTCGTCAACAGGATATTTCTTATTTTTGGGAGGTTTGAATCTCTCAATATTATCTTTAACACTATGCCCAATCTTAACTAAGTTGAGCTTGTAATGTTGCTTGTTATTTCTGAAAATGATATCATTCCTATCTTTCCATATTCTCCAGATAATATGGGGCATGACCAATTTCCAAAGTCTTCTCACAACACAATGTTTAAAAAGAGGATTCCATTGGGTCCAGAATTGGATGAAGTCCTTAGGTACCATCCAGAGAACATTGAACTTGGATAAGGCATAGCTCCAAATCATGATAGCATAATCACAATGGATGAAAATGTTCTTAGTATCTTCGAAATATTTTTTGCATAGGTGACACCTATTAGACATAATGAACCCTTTCTTTATCAGGTTATCATTAGTAATAATTCTTCCTCTAAGCACAAGCCAAAATAAAAAGTTAATTTTAGGGGTTAACTCATTCATCCATATTTTGCTCCAATTAAATTCATTTAAGGCATTCTCAAAGTAAGAATTATAACTAGATTTAACCATATAGTCCCCATCTCTAGAATTGTGCCAAACAATTTCATCTTTGACGTCCACTTGATTCAAGGGGATGAGGTTCAGTTGCTCCTAAAGAGAGTACAACACAGAGTTCAAGTCAAAACCATCCATTAAGAGTTGTTTCCATCGCTTTTTATTTCCATCAATTTCCATTTAGTCGATGACCTTAGTACCGTATTTCTGTTCTAGACTCTCCTTAGCTACACCAAATCTATCATAGAGACTAAGATTAGACCAATTATCACTCCAAAGACTAATGTCTCTGCCATTTCCCACTTTCCATCTACATCCTTGCTTGATAAAATTACTGGTGAGAATCAAGTTGTTCCAAAAAATGGATCCATGGGGAAGTTCTTCTATATGTAGGAAGGAGGAAGTTGTTTACTGCTCTAGATATTTAGCCTTAATGAGATCTATCCAAGGTTGTTCCTCTGAGAGTAGTTTGTTAGTCCAAATTCACAGCACCCCCAAAATGACCCTCAGATCTACTGTAGACAAATGGTCAATTTCGTGTGAATGCACAACATGGAGTTTTCTCCAAGGTGTGGGACCTTGCAAAGAGAGAAAACTCTCCAAATTAAAGCTAGTTCTTACCCCTCTTTTTAGGTGTATGCATGCAATTTTTGTAGAGGTTCTAATTCAAAATCCTACTCTAAATCTACCAAGGAGACTGAGTTGAGAGAACACATGGAAAAGGGAAACAAAACTAAGCTAAAACGGTGATACACCAAAGGAGTGATGAACTTTTTTCTTGAAAATAAACACAAATCATAGATATGTAACACCAAACCATGCACAGATTGCCAGAATATAATGAAATATCATAAGACAATGATAAATGCATGAGAGTATTGGAAGATCATTCACAAAACATGCATTACCATTCCCAAGTTTAATACAATGCATTACAATGGCAGAGAGGCAAAAAATGTGCCACAATCTCCATAGAAGGTCTAAAATGCCTCAAATTCATGTGCCAAGGGGAAGAGGGGAGTCTGCAAGAAAAAAATGTCCAACCCTTTACAATGAGCCAGGCATATATCGATGAAGCAAGAAAATAAAGGAGAGAGCAACATGGGAAAATTGATTTGAAGGTCCAACCACCCAAAAAGATCCATTAAAATGGCAAGGGAACCTTTACAAATCCATTTTCCAATGTATTCAACCATGCTGGAGAAAAATGGGTGCCATACTACATTAATTTTTGGTGGTTGGATGTCTATTATGCATTTTTTCCTATGCCTGGGACTTTTCTTCATTTTTTCCCACCAGATCTCACCAAAATTCAAAATTGAATATTTCATTGGATAGAGGATGTTAACATCTCTCCAACGGTACCAAAATTGTGTAATTTTGACTGTTAGATCTAGAGATGTTCCCATTTGAAGTTTTACAGCCAAATTAGGGCAAAAAAAGGTGAAAATCAAGTTCGCGGGCCCAAATTTTCCTTTTCCCATTTTTTCAACAAAATTTGCAAAAAACCTAGAAACCTCTGCGGGCCTACAGCTCCATTGTGACACGTGGCACCTTCTAATTAGCATGGGCCAAGAACTAGCATTTCACCCTTTCGGCACAAAAATGCAAAATTTCCTAAAGTCTTCAAACGGTCCACCTTCCGCCGATGACTTGTCTGCGCAACACTTGGCCACGTGTCATCTTTTGATTAGCCATGGGGTCAAAGTTGGTTTTGTGTTTTTTGCAAAAGATGCAAAAAACTTGATGTTTTACCGATGCCCGCTTCTTCGCAGCTCACTTAACCTTGGAGAAATCCTGACACTTGGCACCTTCTAATTGGTTACAGAAATGCTGTTCAAATTTGTTCCTTTAGGTTTTTGACAGAAGAGCCAAAAATTCCAAAATACTTCCGATGGCCCGCCTTTGCACCAATGGCCACATGTCATCTTTTGATTGGCTACAAGGCCTTAAGCCTTTTTCTTTCATCCTCCTTCGCGAGCCTGCGGTTTCAAAACTCACTTTAAGTTTTTTAGCCCAAAAAAGGATAAGTGCCAAAAATTTCCCCTTGGCTCCATAAGTTTGTTTCTTCCCTTCACCTGACCCACGGGCTGACATTTGATTTTGCACCTTTTTAGCCAAAAAGGCTAGGTGACAAATTTTTCTCCACGGGCCCACCTATGCATTTAGAACCTTTTCGGGCCTGCGGGCCCAAAGTTGATTTTTACGCATTTCAGCAAAAATTCCTAAGTGTCTGAATGTCTCCTGCCACTGTGTAATTTCCTCCTTGTCCACTTGTCACCTTCAGATTGGATGGGTCCAAGAAATCCTTCCTCCGCGGGCTCACGGGCCGACAATTGATCTTAAATTTTTAGCCAAAAGAGGCTAAGTGCCGAACTTCTCTCTGCATCCCCACCAATCCATCAATTCTCTTGGCAAAAATTTTCCCCTAAGCCTACCTACCCACCTTGGGCAAAAATCTTCCTAAGGCCCACAGGCCCATAACTTGAAAAATACGAGTTATGAGGACTTCTTTATCTTTATGGAAAGGGGAAGAAATTTCCCATTTGATGAAGTAATTTCTAGAAACTTTTGAGTTCTTGACATGTGTGAAATTTGAGATTGAATCACAATGAAGAAAAAAATGGAGGTAAGTTAACCAAAATAAGCATGGGCTTATTTTGGATAACACAGTCTCTAACCCATTTTTGCAATTAAGGCCATATTCATTTTTCTAATATCTTTTATGCCCAAGCTCCCAATCCTTTTATGAGTGCACACTTGATCCGAGGCAACCAGGTGATATTTAAATTTTTTCTCCATTCCCTGCCATAAAAAGTGTTTCTAAATCCTTTTAATTTTTTCTCTAAAGGTAAAGGTAATGTTGTACAAACACATAATGTAGATATGCATATTTTGAAGAGTAACTTTGATAAGCAGACATTTACCAACACTAAAAAGAATGGCTCCTTTCCATCCTACCAATTTCTTTTGGAATCTTTCCAGTAAGTCATTCCAGAATTTGTTTGAGACTTTTCTAGTACTCAGGGGGAGCCCCAAATAAGTAGTGGGAAACACATTTATTTTGTAACCCAATAATTTAGCAATTCTATCCTGTCTTTCCAAAGGATTATTGAAAAAGAAAATGGAGCTTTTGTCAAAGTTGATCTCTTTCCCAGAAGCAACCTCATAAAATTTCAAAATGGACTTAATCGCCTTAGCTTCTAGCATAGATGCCACTAAGAGAAGGATAGTGTCATCCACAAATTGTTGATGAGAAGATGTTTGATTCGTAGAGGTAGGTTTAGTGCCTTTTAGAAGACCATCTTTAACAGCTTTGGTGATTGTTCTGCTAAGCCTATCAGCCAATAGAATAAAGAGAAGAGGGGATATAGGGTACTCCTATCTTAGTCCCCTACTGTTGGTGATGTAACCCATAGGTTCACCATTCACCACCACAGAGAATCTAGCAGTTGAGATGCAGGCCTTGATAACTGTTCTAAATTTGTCAAGAAATCCAAATTTGGCCAAAAAATTGTCAAGAAAAGACTAGGATACTTTATCGAAGGCTTTATTCATGTCAAGCTTAAGGACCATGCTAGCCTTTTTATTATCCATAGAGTGAATAATCTCATGTAACATGATCACACCATCTTGAATAATCCTACCTCTGATGAACCCACTTTGTTGTTTTGAAATTAAATCATTTAAAATGGACTACAATCTGGTGGCAATAATCTTAGTAAAAATTCTATAGACAGTATTAATCAAGATAATGGGTCTAAAATCTTTGAAATCTTAAGCATCCATTTTTTTGGAGCCAGCACTATATGGGTATTATTAATCTCTTTCAATAAATATCCAATTCTAATAAATTCATTTACAACCCTTAGAAGATCGTCTGAGCAAATTTCCCAAAAATTTTGAAAAAAATTAACAGAGAAGCCATCAGATCCCAAAGCCTTATCTCCTTCAAGAGAAAAAACAACTTTCTGAAGCTCCTCTAAAGTAACAACTTTGGTAATATCTTTAAATCTTTTCTCCTCTATTTTATCATGCGAGATAGCTTCAAGCATAAAAGAGTCAGCCACATCATTAGTAGCACTCTTCTCATTCAGAAATTTTTCATAGAATCTGAGAGCCTCTTCCTTGATGATCTTGTCGACATTAAAATTTTCCTCCGTAATGTCTATTTTATTAATGTATGTATTAGGAATAGGATGTTGTTAAGTATAATTAGTAGTGGCATCCAATAGAAGATAACGGTGCTGTCAGTACGGTGCCGCCAATAATGTAGAATACGGTAACAGTCAAAGTACAATAGGAATGTTGTAAAAAGTAAATATTTGTCGTAAGTGGTCCGGTAATGTTAAAATGTCAAAGTTGGGATAAGTAGAAAAGTAGGGTCTACATGATTAGGAATTAGAAATATTATATTTGTAATAAGGACAAAGAGTGATGTCATAAATATTTTGTATATTTTATTTGTGGAAAAGTCTAAAAAGGTGGAACTCATGTGAGATGATAAGGTTTATCTTATCTTAGAAGATAAGCCTACATGTAAAGGCAAGAGTTTAGGCATGGAATATGATTGGCCGGAAAAGATTTCCTATCCTATCTTAAAGATAAGGTGGATAAGCCTAAATTCCTATAAATAAAGAGGCCACCCCCCTTATTTAGCATAGAGAGAAGTAGTGAGAAATATTGTATGAGTAAGTGTGTAAAAGAAGCCATAATTTTTGAAGGTGTGTTAAAGAAGCCATTAAGAGGTGTAATTGTGAAGTTTCTCCCATAGTTATTGTTTGAAGGAAAGTGAAGTTAATAACACTTGAAGAACCTCGTGGGTGAGATTGTAACAATTTCATGTTGATATTATAATTTACACTGATATTTCAGATTTATCATTATTCCTTCTTATCATAGTCTATGGTATTCTTGTGTTATGTTTGTTGTTGCGTTTCCAGAATACATCCACCAAACTAAGAGCTCTGCATTAGTTAATAATCATAGCATGAGGAGTTCTCGGTGAAGAATTATCATAGTGTCGGATTGGTGTTGACAATCCGTGGATCTTTTATGATGTTTTCATTGCCTTTAGAGACTTTTGTAATCCTATTACAGGCTCTATGCTTCAATGTGGTCATATGAAATAATTTCGTGTTTCTATCGCCCTCTTTCAGCCATATAGCCCTAGATTTAAGCCTCCATAGGGATTCTTCCCTCCTACAAATAGTGTGCAACTCTAAAAGGATATTTTTCTCCACCAAATGATCCTCCCCAGATCTCCCCGATAAGTTAATTTTGTTTTCCAGATCTTGGAGTCTCTTCTTTAGCTCCTTTTTTTCACAAAAACATTCCCGAAGACTTCTTTATTCTAGATTTTAACCTATTTTTTAACATTTTTAAGCTTTTGAATAAGGCTGAATTGAGTAGTTCCTCCTCCCCCCTAAATCCACCAATCCTTGATCCTATCAAATATGTCATTGTGATCCATTCACATCTTTTCAAATTTAAAGGAGCTTTTGGTAGGCTTGACCCAGTTAATAAAATTTAAAACTATTGGATTGTGATTAGACCCAATTCTGGGTAAAGATGTGAGATGAAAATCTTGATGAAGGATCCAACTTGCCAAGATAAGGGCTCTATCTAATCTGACTTGAATCATATCCATTACCAACCTCTAGTTTGTCCAATTATATTGATTTCCATGAAGGTCCACATCCATGAGATTTAGATCAGCCACGAAGTCAGCAAAATCATCCATACCCGTAGAGAAAGAAGAGTTTCCCCCTTGTTTTTCTCCAAGATTTAATGGGGAGTTGAAGTCCCCCATAATGAGCCATCCATCATTACTATGTTGAATTCTAAATACCTTTAGATCTCTCCAGATCTTCCTTCTTCCACTAACCATATTGGGCGCATAGATATTGGAAAGGATCCAAGTATTGGTATTTTCAATAGCATGGAATTTAACAGCAAGATGATTTCTATTTTCAGAGAGAATCGTACCATTGAAATTCTTCTTGCCCCAAAAAGTTGTCATACCACTTGAAGCTCCCTGAGAGCCCACTACAGCCATATCTGAATTTTCCCAAAAATTACTTTTACAATTAGCAAGAATCTTAGAATTCATCTTTGTTTCCTGCAAAAGCAGAATGCCATGTCTACTAGAAATTATTAACTCTTTGATTATTCTTTGTTTAGAATTTCCATTCAAACCCTGAATGTTCCAAGAGATGATCTTCATCTAAAAGATAAAGGTAATGAAATTGCCTGATGTTGTAGGAATTGCCTGATGATCTTCATATAATGGAGTGCAACACTGAATCTGGGATCTTCTCGAACCCCTTCAGTATTTTCTTTTTTTTTATTTAACTTCTAGAAAACCATTGGGATCTATATCTTCTTCATATAATGGAGTGCAACACTGTATGTTGTAGGAATAATATATTATGGTGTGGATTTTGAGTTTGTGTAATCCCTGTGTGTTAAATCTGAGTTTTGTAGGTCAATTATTGTTTTATTATTAGCATAGTCAGGTGAATTTGTTGAGAGTGAAAACAAATGAATGTTTAAATAACATAATCATAAGATATAACTATTTGAAATTATGAGTTAGTTTTTTCATTGATGTCAACCCCCATTGATGGAAAAGTTATCTTCATGTTGTATGAGTCCTCACGTGATGTTTTTCAGGTGTCAAGCATGAATGACATGTGGTTTGGTGTGTTGAGTAGTGTCATGGTGCATGGTTGAGTATGCATAGTCATGGTTCGAGTCTTCCCAAGATGTTTGGAGTGTATTATGAGTTCATACATGGTCCATATGATGTGTCATGAGTATACATGGGTCTACATTGAGTCATTATGGTCAAATCATGGTTGATTCAGTTCATTCCAAGCATGTTGTTAGCCGTGAAGAATCCAGAATAAGGTAGAAATGTGAGATTTGGAGCTGATGATTCTTGTTGGAGCATGGTTTTAAAATTTTGGTAGTTTACCTGAGATGTATGGTGAGTTTCAGATCATAATACAAAGGTATGATGCATATTTGAGGTCCTTGGGATGCAAAGAGTTAGAAAGAGGCAAGTAAGCAAAGGTAAGTCCTAATGGCTGGAGAGTTTAAAGAATATCTGAGATTTTTGGTGATTTTGAAAAGGTATAGGATGTTTTCATAGTGCTTCATAATAATTTTTAGGTCATTCTAAAAAATTAATTGCATGTTATGTAAGTTTTGGCTAAAGTAGGTAAGAAACAGTGTGTTTTTGTGATAAAAGTTGACCTTCTGATGCTCATTGTGGACTGTATGATTTGCATGGGGAACTGATATATTTGGCATATCATTTTAGGTCATTTATGAATTTTTTTTTAAAATAATTAGGTTGTTTTATAGTCACATTTTTATGAACTATCGTTAAGAAGATAAAGTGGTTCGAAACCCTAGTTAAACCCTAGCTAGGAGCATTTTGCAGAAAAATGAGTATATCAGCACTTTTTTATTCATTTTAAAAAATTTAAGATTTAATGTTGTATATGACTCTTCCTCACTTCCAGAAAGGTATGTTTGAGCATGTGTCCATTTGTGGGCCCCACCTGAAAATGCAAGTTTATGAAGAGTTTTAGTTTGAAGCAAAGTTATCCAAAGAAGGTAATGGCTAAATGGGCATTGTGGAATGTATGTGAGATGATATTGATGTCCATGGAGGTTTCAAGAAATTTTAATGGTCATTTGAGGTCCATTTAGGTTGACTAGTCAAAGGGAAGTTTTGAGGCCATAAAATGTAGTTCTTAGTAAAATGACCATAACAGGAGTTGCAGGTATAATTTAGAGATGATTAAAGTTTTTTTAGAAACAGTATTCAAAGATAGTTCCATTTATATTATGTTTTTTTAATTATGAGGTGATTTGAGATGGTTTTCTTTGAACACAAATATTTTTGGCAGTTCAGGATAGGATGTGTTTTGGTGCAAGTTTTGAATTATTTGAAGAAAGATATGGATTGGTTGATGATTTCCATCATCTGTAATGTGAAGAGTGATGAGTTTTTCATCTAATGAATCCACTTGAAGGTCTTGAATGTGTTTATAAATTATTTTATAAGCTAATCTTTGGAAATATATGTTTTGGTAGGTTGATTTTGTGAAGACAAAACTGGCTGTGGTTTGAGCATGATATTGATTAAAGGATTCTAAATTGCTTATAATTGTTCTAAATGTTAATAAATTTCTATAATTTGGCTACATGGAATGTTTTTCACATGTTTAATTAATTTAGTGACCTAATGAAGTTTCTAGGATGTTGAAGGGTGTAGGAAACAATAGTTTTGAGAAGTACAAAGAGCATTGGGCCCATTAAACAAAATAATTTGATTAGTTGAGCTGAATTTAGAATATATATGGATGATAAATTTTATTTTACTCATTTTTAATGTGTTATTGGTCATTACTAAGTGTGGTTTTGATGTAAGGGAATTTTTATCTTTGTGCCCATGGGGTTTTGAGCCATTTTTTGCACATGTAATGAGGTTTTTAGCTAGGCAGACCCATTTGGGTCATATGTAACTCTTAAAATGAATGTAATTGAATGTTATAGATATTTATGAGTCTAATTAATCATGAGGGACCGACATCATTTTGGTTGGTGAGAAGAAAGTGCTATAAAGGTGATGTTTTAGCTCATTTTGAGAGCTAGTCTTGCATGGGGGAGTAGTGAGACCTAGAGCAGGGATATTTGTAGGTAAAAGGCATAATTTGAGGTCATATCAGATTTATTTAAGATTTAGGAAGATATTACAACATGATAGAAAAATGTTAGAAGAAAGACAAGGTGAGAAAGAAGAAGATAGAGCAAGATTGAAGACCTGGGGTTTGTGAGTTGAATAAGTGATCTCCATCAGTTGTGACAGTAACATTATTAGAGAGCAAACATCTTTAGGGGGCTTATTTGGTGCTTAGTCATCCTAGGGGGTTATATCCTCCTTGTGGAGTTGGTGCTTCACTAAATTAGGGGTTGGTGCTCCTTGTATGGTTGGTGCTCCTTGTAGGGTTAGTGCTCTACTAAACTAGGGGTTGGTGCTCCTTGTGAAGTTGGTGCTTAACTAAATATCTTTTCTTTGTGTAATATAAGTATATTTTCAATGGTTTTTATTTACCATGAGGGTTTCCCACTTACATATGGTTTTCTTGTGTTGAGTACTTTACTTTCTTGCTCTTGTGGTTGATATTGCATATCCAAATAAGCACGCGTGATTATAGATGTTGTACAAACAATCTAATGGATGAACGTATGGTTTGTTAAGTGAAATAAAAAAATATTGTAAGACTGATTCACCCCCCCTCTCAGTCACTTTTTCTTATAACAATAACTTTATTTGGTATCAAAGCGATGCTATTTCCTATACATGAGATAGAGGATTAAAATAATAAGGGGCATCCATTTTGATTTCTAATTGTCCTATCTTATGAAGTTTTCTTAAGAAAGAACACGGGTTTACCAAATTATCATTGTATGCTATATTTTTATTTGAAATACTTTTCATCATATGATTCCTCTGCTACATTAGTTCCAGTGACCAGAGCATGTCTTCTCTATTTACATTCAATATCAACATTGGTTATGAATGAACCCTCTAGGAATCTATTCTCAACCTTATTAATCCATGTATTTTTTACTACCTATGCGTTCATATATAATTTTCAATTATGGAGACAGAAGGCTATGTTTCATGTAACTCAAGTTAGAACCATGCAACCAACACAAATTCTGTCAAATCTTTGAGTACTCTTTCAATGCCATGGATCTAAGCTTTTATGCATCAATTTAGTGAGCTTTTAATATTACTATGAATTTGTAGATTATCATGATTGATTTTTTCTCCTCTTATTCTCACTTGAAGATAGGGATGTGAGTCTAAATGTTACCCATTATAAGAAAGGGGTGTGTTAGTGATCATTGGATACAAAGGATCACACAAGTCTCCTAATGTGGCAATGTTATCCATGCATTCTACAACAAACTGACCAGTGAGTCTGAGCTCGACTATCCACCAATCATATATTGATCGTTTGTGAAAACATATGGTTATATTTTTAATTCAATATTTTTATTTTCATAGTTATGTATTAATTCATTTAATTGGTGTAATCTAGTTCAATTTTCAAAATTCATCTTAAGTTTTAACTTTTAGGTGTAATTTTTATAGTCAGCCATATAGGTGTCAAGTTTATTATTATTATTATTATTTTATCACCACTATTTTTAAGTAACTATTAGAGTCAAGTCATTTTGTATTATAAAAGTGCCATTATATAATCACAAAGGTCACTTTTAAAATATAGTGGTGTCTTGTGAACGAGTCAAAATATTGCAAAAATAAAAATTTCCTTAAGGACACATTTTTGGTGTTACCCAACGTTCTTCCAACCATTGATCCTCAAAATTCAAATTTTTTGAGTTATAAGCGTTAACCAGAGGATGGAAGCTATTGGAGGTTAGAGGTGTGTGATTGTGTTTTAATTTCATTTGATTTTAGTCTGGTGTTTTTAGAATAATGTGTTATGGAGAATTCATATTGTGGGGAGGGAATAATACAATGTTTCATTTTTATGAGTTGGATGATATGTTTTTCACTATCATGGATTCTAAAATGTTATCTCTGGAATAATAACTATGATGAGGGCCGAAGAATACACTAGCACATCGTAATATGGCTGTATGTAAACCATTTAAAAACCTTCACCCCTTTGTGGTTTGTGGTCAACCACTAGAAAACCACCTCACTTTCGGTTTTTGGTTAACTAATGGAAAACCAATTTTTTTTGTGATAATGTAAAGGAAAATCACATGATCACAAAATCATGTGCATTGTAGCATGGACGTTTTCTTCATGTTAGCACTAAGGGGGGGATGTTAGAAAACTTTGGTATAGTTCCTAACATATAGCATTCATATTTTCCATATGGTCAAATGTAAAAGTGGATGTAAAATTTTAGTGGGTAAATATGGTTAGTAAATGATTAGTAATAAAACAATTATTGTTTCATTATTAGCATAGTTAGGTGAATTTGTTGAGAGTGAAAACAAATGTTGCTGGAGAGATTTTTATGAGACAACTCATATATAATGGAGTGTAATATTTTATGTTGTAGGAATAATATATTATGGTGTGGAGTTTGAGTTTGTGTAATCCCTTTGTGTTAAATATGAGTTTTGTAGATCCCTTGATGAATGTTTAAATAGCATAAGAGTGAGATATAAATTTATAATCTTCCAGATGTGTTAACATTTCATTTCAAACTTGTTGGTAGAGTCCATCTTAGAAAGTTATCATTACATGTTACCTAGGTTTTGGTAATTTGAATTTGGGATTATGGATGGTTCAATAGAGTATTTATTAGTAGTCCTTTCATAAATTATGTCAAGTGACAAAGGAATTTCCTGTTGTATTTCATGGTGAAATCATTTAGATGTAATTTTTTTCTATTTCCATTATAAATAACTCTCTCTCAATGGGTATCAATATTAGGAATGTTTGGATAATTGTTGGGTTCATGTCCCATATTTATGTTTATCTTAGGTTCCTAGATGGTGATGGTTTAGAGAATACCCTTTTGCTTCCATATATCATTTTTTGTGGGGCTCACTTAGATTTGTGTCTCAATTGGGATGTTATTTGTTGTGAACACTTTGTGTGTGGTTAGAGACTAGTGGGTTACTCATTTTTATGTGGGATCAAAAACTAGGGTATTTTATCATTCTTCATTCATTTCAAGTTTATGCCTCATAGGAGGTTGTGATTATTGTGATTCATGTTTTTTAAGCCCCGTTAGTGGGTTGTTCAAGGATTTAGTTGTGGTTTTTAGGGGTTGGTTTGTGTTGACCCTATTTGTGGGTTCTAGTTGTATCTATTTATGGTTTTTTTGTTAGGTGATATAAATTCTAAAAGTGCCAAAAACTCAAATAATATAGGGTTTACCGATACCTGTGTTTAAAATCACAATGTTAGGATGATTAAATATGAACAATGTGAAAATATCCTCCTTTTTCCATGTGAGAAGTCATGCATGCAAAGACAACTAAACAAGGAGATATTAGATAAGGATGATAATGAGTTGATCACCAAATTTTGATTCTAGGAATCCAAAGGACTTCCTTGAAGGGTGTCAACTCGTTTGATATAATTAAGTGATTTGATAATAATATCATAAATGCAAACAATGATTAGAACTCAAGTGGGGTGGAAATGTATCGTTTAGCATTATAAGTGTCCTAGGAAAGGGAAATATGAATCTTGAAATCCTTGAAGTAATCATACCATAACTATTCGGCGGATTCTCTCTCTTCTTTAATAATCTCTAGCTGATATTTGATATCTTGTATTTCTAGTGCGATTTTGATGGCACATAGGTTGAGCTTTTGGAGAATGTCAAATTGTTCCCACCTGAACGACTACTTGAAAATTGAGAGATTTTATATGATGGTGATTGGGTGTGAAGGACCTAGAAGATTCATCTATAGAACATACATCTTATAAACAACTGATTAGATTGCAAAAAATATGATTTATTTCAAAGATGATTAAAAATATAGGGATCAACGATAATCAAGGATTGACAACAATTCGGGATAAAATTTTAGTTTTGATAAAATACTCATAAAATGAAAATAATTAATGTTAGATAGAATTGACGATGTCGAAATAAACAATAAAGACTCTATAAAGTTGTGAAATTTAGACAACAGAGATTCAAGAGTGTTTATGAGGCTAATGAAGGCAAAAGAGGTCAAAGGGAATGATTGATAGTGATCTTTTTGGATATTGCAGATATTGTAAGGATTGGCTAAATGACTAAATGAGAGATAGAGCTTGAAGGGACTATGAAAGATGGTGTAGATGATTGATTAAAGATTATAATTAGTATGAAAACAAGTTTGGTAAAGATAAATAATGTTGTATTAACCTTGATAATTGTTCTAAATGTGATAGAGCTCCCAAAAGATTGACTGGTGATCTGATGAAGCTCTTCAAGACTTAGGCAACAGGGTGTTGGTGATTAAAAGTGTCATGGATTTTTTTACAAGTGCAGCAGTCCATCATCACATATAGATTTTGACTAACCAGGTAATGGAGGAAGAGGTTGGCCAAATAAGATTGACATTGTCCACAACGATCGTCGACGATCACATATCTTTGTCAATTTGTCCAGAAAAATTACAAGACAACAAAGGAAATATGGAAAATGGTTGAAATCACTTCCATCTGACATTTTAGTTTGTTTGAAAAATGGTGGGAGGTTATGGATTTGGGTAGGAAGAGGCTAGGGGTTAAGATGGGTAGGGTAAATTAAGTTGAGTTGGATTTAAGTGGTTGGGCTAGGGTAAATGAGATTTAAGCGAGTATTTTAGGATTTATGATGGTAGTTTTAAGTGTACGTAGGATAAGGATAATAATGATAAGTATGATAATGTGATTAATGTATGTTGAGTCACCTAGGGGTGAAAACATTGTGTCTACACTTTCTCCTTTTTGTTGAGCTTTATGTAGGCACAAGTTATGATATAAAAAATAACACGAGGATGCCCCAGTTTTCTAATAACAATTTATTCCCCTCAATCCAATGACCGAATGTGTTGGTCATTGAATTGAAGAGAGTTGGATTATTTGGATAGCTTTTCTTTAATATGCCCTAGGATTTGATTGTAGTCTAAAATGACCATGCTGGAGGAGTTCATAGAGATTGTAGTAATCTTGGAAACACTTGATAGGGGAAATTATACAGCCTCTAGAGGCCAACCCTAATGTGGACCACCTATAGATGAGTTCTTTGAGAAGACATATACATGGAGAGGATATAATGGGAATGCTCTCATGAGGATGTGTGAATCCATGGGACCAAAGGGTCAAGGGAAATTTCTGTATGGTGTGCAAAACTTGATGTATGGTCAAAAATAGAGTTTTGACAAGGTGTTGAGTATAAAATAATAGGTATGAAGATTTTGAAGAATTTACAGTGTGATAAAATAGGTATAGGTTACTGAAATAGATAAGATGTGTAAAAATGGTTGATATCGGTGAAGATTACGAATCGCTAGAATTTGAGGACAAAAATCAATGGTGATTTTGGATAGCTAGTGATTATGAATCATCGACAATTCTAAAAATGGAAAATATATAAGACAAGTTGTGAATGTAAATGGATCATTTGCAACATGTCATTATGTGATTTCATAGCTTTGATTAAGCTCTTTTGAATTTTTTTAGAGATGGAGGTGAGCGGCAGTGGTAAGAAGACGTAACAGACCAGGAGAGGTGTAAATAGGTTTAATTTTGTTTGTTTTTTATTTTTGTATTTTATTTTATTTTTTCTATATTTTTTGTAATTTTGGGTAGGAAATCCTGATCAGATATGATCATATGATCGGTGGCGATCAGGTGGATAATATTCGATTAGTTTAGTGTAAGTGTCTCTAATTAGCAATCGGTGGCGATTGTTTTGTTTTTTTCTAAAGTTGCTAACTGATATGTGTTTTTTTTTCCTTTTTTCAGGTAAGAGACATGATTTATCTCCATGATAGATTCCCATAGATGTTGGAGAGGATTAGATCAGATGTGATATATGCAGATTGGGTCCATTTGATGGTCATTAACTTAGGAGGATCTACCACTACCAACAGATACCTCGAGATGCATGGTTGATAGTGGCATTGATAGATAGATGAGAGCCGAGTACAACAACATTCCATTTTTGCATTGAAAATATGACCATCACATTAGAGGATGTGTAAAGGATCTTGATATTACTCATTCAAGGTGAGAAGATAGTAGTTATCACTCAAGAATCCCATCTTGAGATGATGAGATGGCTATATGGAGATGATACCCCAAATATCGAATACACAGTAGGGGATTTCATATTGATACCTACTATGATGTAGAGGTGACGAGAAACTAGATGATATTAGTGGTGATGCTAGTTATCTCATGTTATGCACTGTCAGATTCAAGAGGTGGTATATTTCCTTAGAAACTTGTGGGCATCATAACAGAGATTATGGAGCACCAGATTGTATATTCATGGGGTTGTGCACTATTATCCTAGGTTTATCATAAGTTATGGATGTTTGTTACATGTTGGAGGTATGGGTTGGAGGTGGGGTTCATTTTATATTATTGGGTATATGAGCATATAGTTGTTGTGAGGCCACCAAGCCTACCTTCGAGGGTAGGATATTTGGCACAGTATGTGGTGGGATTCATAAGATGGAGGTTTTATTGGATGAGATATGATGGAGTAGAGAGGTTCCATACCTAATATGTTGATCGAATACAAATTTTATCCGTAGATGACATATTCTAGAGACCATACGTGAGATTCCTAGGATGTCCTAGTATGGATGCAGAGCTTTCCGGGCTGAGACGTGTATAGTAGATTCAGGGGAGGGGGGAGGAGATGATAGAGGCAATATAGTTTCCTCAATTGAGACAATTGTATATCAGTATGATGATTTAGAGAGGTACTTTCCTATTCCTTTAGCATATGAGGTGAGGTAGACGAAGGAGGTAAGGGATCCAGAGGTGGTGGATGTAGATGATTTTGGGGTGATGGGGGGATTTAGTGAGTATTGGACCCAAAATTGGGATTCTCGTGCAAATAGAGTGGGGAGGAGAAAAATGGGTGGGAAGGAACTGCCACATTAGTTGGAATCCTTTGAAACCTTACGGGTGGAGAGAGATAGGATGGTGGTTGAGCATGACACTATTCACCAGGAGCGAGACATGTTGCAATAGGAGACCAAACACACTTAGAGTGTGATACATATCAGAAAAAGTGAGATAGATATTTCTGGCAGTAGGAGGAACTACGGGTGAAGTATGGAGATGTGGTTAAAACTTCATAGGTTGTGGGGAGTTTAGTCTAGGGATTTGGGCCTAGTGTAGGGTAGGTTGTAGTACTTATAGGTGTGCTAGTAGTAGGAGGGCATTTGGGGCCGCCTATTTTATGATTGTTGAATAGTATAGAGCATTAGGTTATGAGATGAGATACTATGATAACTTAGTAACAAAGCACCTTCCGAGTGTGTCATGCTATGTGGAGTTTTGAATGAGTGATATTATATCAGATTTTTAAGTTTCCTCGGTGAGCACTAAGAGTGTCGCATAGCCACGGAGACATCCAGGGCTAGATGGAGGATGCGTGGGAGGCTAGGGTAGCGAGTGAGTATCTAATTTTTATTTTACCACATAGTGTGTGGGTTTTGTACGTGATGCGGATATAGAATTTTTTTTATGAGCCCTTTAGAGGAATTTTGTATAAAATTTATTGATGAGATATATATAGATGATTATGATTTTGTATTCATGTGTTGTTGATTTATTTTGATTTTGATGTTATATATGAGTTTTGATATATTGAATAGTTTAGATGTATTCAATAGGATGTTAAATATGTGGATGTTGATATGATGTGATTTGGATGTAATGATCTTGTTGTATGTTTCAAAATGTACTTTAATAATGGTTGAGAATAAGTTTTATATGTTTTTATTTTGAACTGGATTTGATACATATGTGATCAGATTGGTAAATTGAATAGGTATAACTATGTACTTAGGGCCTTATAACAAATGTTAACATACAACTAAAAATAATTATTCACATGTAGGATCATATATGTAGATGTAAGTGAACTTATATACCTTCTTACAACATGCAAAGGGTTCATGTGTAGTTTTTATGGGGGAATTCACTCTCCTTTTGATGGCTTCTAGGCTTATGTCCCAGCTATATTTTACTGTGCAAACTGATCGATGCAAGAATTTTTATTTTGATGTGAAAATTGATCAATGTGGGAAGATTCCCTGGGATAATTTTTATATTTTTGACTTTGATATGAAGGTTGATCAATAAGGGAATCCTTTTTGAAATGATATGGGTAATCATCCTTTTAGGGAGTGGTATTCGGTGATCCAAGCTGAAAAGTTAGACAAAATAGATAAATAAATAAATGACTGATATAAAATAGAAATGAAAAAGGGACTAATATGAGTCCACTAGGCATGCCAATATGTTTATGGTATTTTTTTGTTAGGTACTATAAATGTTGAAAGTACCAAAAACTCAAATAAGAAAGGGTTTGCCGATACCTTCACCTATAATCGCAATGTCGGGATGATCAAATACAGAAAATGTGAAAATATCCTCCTTTTTCTAATTGAGATGACTACATAAAATGGTAAAGGTATGAAACACATGATATAACAGGGTTAAGGGGCTCCATGGTGAAGAATAAAACAGACTTGATGAGCTATGGTACAAACTAACTCAATTTGTCTTATTTCAAGGACCTATAATAAGGGTATGAAGAAAAATAAAAAAATCAAGTAAACTAAAGCATGGGAAGTGTGTAGGGACATTTACAAGAGTCGTCATATGAAGCTACAGGTCATAAATCAACATTTATAGGCATATTTAAGGTCATTTCTATGACTTCCCTTAAGGATTAACAGGTTTAACATGCCCAAATGATATGGGATTGGAAGTTATAGGGTTAAAAATGAACAAGTGGCAATTTTATATCATGAATGAGGTAGTGATGAAGGTGTGGACAAAATTTTAGGACCAAAGAATAAATTTTTTGTAATATATTGAAGTTTTACCAAAACCAAGTTAAGTAAGGTATACTAAAATAGTTCCCTGAATTCTTAGCAGTCAATCTAAATTGAAAATAATTATTTAGATAAATCATAAGAATTATTTTTGAATATAATATGGATATAGAGATTATGAAAAAAAAATTGAAGTCAAAAGGATGCAGGATAAGAAACTTCTATCCATTTCTGACACTTTTTAAAACCCTCCTAAACCCTAATTGGAATCAATATGGAGAAAAATTCTTAGTTATGCCTCCAAATGGATTTTTTTTCTTAAATATTACTTTATTGTTTAGATAACTCATCATAGGTCATGTTCATGGTGGTTTGAGCTTATGACTCATGGTGGATCCCATAAGAAAACAAATATTTTGTGAATAATTTAGTGTACAAACAAAAATTGTAAAGGAACCCATGCTCAAATTTTTTTTGAAGGATGATAAGGATGTGTTATTTATTTTAATTAATTATTCTAGGTTACTCCTTTGGAAAAATGTGATGATATAGGTGCATTTTCAGTCCTACCGCCAAGAAATCCTAGAATGCAATACTTGTCATGAAGGTATAAAGAGAAACATGGTGATTCACATAATAAAGTGATTGTTTTTTGTCATGAATAGCATTAAGGTTTCCCATATGAGCTAATAGTTTACTTGGTTTGGTTTTATTAATTTCTTTCATGTATAAGTTTGAGTGATCCAAAACTACCCTTTTTGAGCTAGTGAATAAGGTTGTTGGTATGGGTGAGTAGATGAAGTTTTTATCAAACAAGGTATGCTTATAAATGTTTGTACAAGTTTTTTGTGGTGTCCTTTAACTGTTAAAATTTGTATTTGAGCTTAGAATATCACTTCGAATATGTTTGAACATGAGGAGCCAAGATTGGTTCTTGAGAACACTAGAACCCAATCAGACTAGTTTGAGAAATTGGAGCAATGTGTTGATCCTTGCTATGTTTTAATTTTTTTTTTCAATTGTATGTGAAATAATACTTCATGAGATTCATTTGTATATATGATAGGTGGTTGGATGATAAGTAGTTCAATTCTTTAAATAACCAGATTTTTAAAACTATTGTTTTGTGCATGGAAACTCATAAGTACCTTGATGAAAACAAGTATTTCATGGAATGAATGAAGAGAGTGTTAGTTACTTCAAGTATTGAAGGTGGACTATACATCAAATTAAACTATCCCAAATATTTTGTGGATCTTGAACCTGTAAAAACAAATCTTATAGAAGCATGCACCATGACTATAATTGTTGGTACTCCATGATCAAGTTCGAAGCTCAAATGGAAGTTGAAGGATAAATGGAAAGTTAGGAAGGATGTGAGTAAGTTATAGATAAAAATGAATATTTTTTAAGTTACATGCATGCATATAACACTTTTCCTAAGTCGTATTAGTTAGAAGACAAAGGGAACTCACCAAAAGGGAAGAAGACAAAACTTGACAGGGAAGTTACAAAAGAGATGTTGTATGTCAGTTTTTCAGTGTAATAAGAATCTCTTCAAGTGTCTCGCAAGTTAAGGAGTTATATTATGATCTAAATGAAGGTTAAAAACTCCATGAAATGTTGTGTAAGTCTTGCACATGTAATTTATATGTAATCAAGTGAAATCATTACATGAAATCAATTTTGGTATGATTTCATTCCTTCTTATCTATTCAAGTTGATGAGTTAAAGTGTAAAAGTTTCCTTTTAAGGTGAAATGAAAGAGTCATTTGAGTAGTTTTCCTTGATTTTATAAATATCTGATTGTGTTTATGTATTTGTTGTTGAATAATATGCCATTCAAGGTGTAATAAAGGCATGAAATAAAATGTATGTATCTAATGCATTGAGTACTGAATATTTTGCAACATTTGTAGACATGAAAGAGAAACTATTTAATAGGTATATATGATATGAGAAGTAATATAAAATGTGTATGAAGTGGAATATTTGAGTGAGGTACTTGCAACAGATGAAGGAGAGTGAGAAGAGAATAACTTGAGATGAAGAAGTGATCATTATTTGTTGTGAGAGACAACACAAGAAAAGCGATCAAAAAATTCTGAAGAAGTCTAAGTGGATGCTTATCACTAAGGGATTTGATGCTTATTTGTAAGTGAAATATTACAGAAGATAAATTTGAAGCTTGTTTGAAGCATTGGGATTTGAAGCTTCAATGAAAGTAGAATCTTGCTAAAGGTTAACTGGCATATTGACTTAAGTATTAGATTTGATGCTCCAAGCTGAGTAGATGCTCAAAAGTGAAATCATTGTAACATTTACAGGACATTTTTTTCTAAGCTATTTCTTTGGTTTCAGTGGGTTTTTCTCCCTTGAATAGTTTCCCGCATTAAATTTTATCTCTCTATGTGTGTTCTCTTATTCATTTCTTGTGAATGATTTTGTTGTTTCATCATAAATAAGTTTAAGAAAATTGAATTGTATGTCAAAATTTGAATAAGCACTGATTCACCCCCCAACTTAGTGCCTAGAATTTCCAACAATTGGTATCAAATATTAGTCCTATTGAATCAATACTATCAACTTGTAGGTTGTCCTCTTGAAACACAAGCATGGCTAGAGAGATATTCTCTAGAATCAACTCAAGAGATAAGTATCCCAGTAGAGATCATATGTCAAATGAATATGATGTTGAAGTGAATCTTGAATTTGAATTAATAAGTGACCTAGAAGAATTGAAACACCAAAGAAGAAATAATCAAAAATTGAAGATAATTGTGAAATAATCTGAAGAGAAAATAAATATTCTTGAGGTAAAGCAAAAGTAGAAAGATTGAGAACATGAAGATGGACTAAAATAACTAGAAGCCAAAATGGAGTTGATTTTAACCACTCTCAAAATCAAAGAAGAAGAGTACCTCAAATTCAATACAAATTTGAAGTCTCAAGCTGAAAAAGTTTCAAAACACCTTAATGAAAAAGAATACCCTTACATGATACATGAAGAGGAATCGACATCCTTGAAAATTGAACTAGAAGGATCAAAATAAATATTGAATATGTACAAAAAGATGGAAAAGAGCTCTGAATATTTGAATGGAATTCTGGATAGTCAAAAAGCAACAAGTGACAAGACAAGACTAGGCTTCATATAAGAACCTATGAAGAGGTGTGAAGATGTCAAGCATAGTCCAAGCAGATAATCAAGCTTGAAGATGACCAAGGGGACAAATTCAAGAATGCCTAAATTATTAGGAAATCAAATGAAAATTGAACAGTTATTGATTTTCTTATCATAATTTTGGACATAGAGCTAAGAATTCTAGTAAGTGTGTCATAGATGACCATCCATGGAGGGATAGTAGACATGATAAAGAAAGGAATGAAGTATTTTTTAAATGTAAAGAGAAAGGTCACATATCTCAATACTACCTTTATGAACCAAACAATCAGTTTGGAGAACAAAAGACTCAAGAGGTATGAATAAGATAGTTTTCTATAATTATAATAGGATTGGACATGATCCTACTAAGTCTTATGGTCATGAGATTGCTAAGTATGGTGGGAATATCATTTCATACCCATATAGAAATAAGAATCAATTTATGTGATTCAATTTCCATAAACTTGGACACTTTTCAAGGTATTTTTATAAAACTCAATCTTCTAGGAATAGCAGCAGAACTCAAGCAGGAAAAGAATAGGTTAAGAACATATACAAAGTGAAAACCAATCCTAAGAGTGTTTCATAGAATGACCTGGGATAGACCATCTCAAACAAGATATCAAAATGTGGTGATCAGATTGAGAAAGTTGAGATCAATATAAGTTTGATTCATGAATAAATTCCATTCATAATCAGGAGAAAGCAAGGGAATGAAGTTCATCACACTTATCTATTAGGAATTCAGTTAGATGATGAAGACTTGGGAGATGAAATTATCACATTTAGCAGGACATTCAAGAATAATGAGAAAGTGTCAAAGAAGAAAAGAGAAAGGATAAAGTCATCATGCTTCTTTGATGAATATCTATTTTTTTAATGAGCAAATGAGAAAGTGTGTGCCTTCTCTAGGGTTCTAGAAGGAATGTACTATTTTAAATAAGTGGTGGTGTGTTCTTGAGGGTTCAATATCATCAGTAGATGTTGATCCAATATTTCAAGTATTACATGTATGAAAATATTCAATAGATATGTTGTTATGCTCACTCATAAATATACTATGCATGATTGGTGTGTATAAGATGCTTGAAGATCCTATTTTGATTTTTCAAGTATATGAAAGAGGGTTCATCAAGTCCAAAGGTATAGGTTGTCATCTCTAGTGTGTGTTTCAAAAAATTCATCATGTGTATTTTTCTCATAGGTTGTGAAAAGTCCTCAAGAAATGGAAAGTATATGAAAATCATCCTAGGATCATGTCTTTAAGTGATTGTTGGTCTACTCTCAATGGGTACAAATCAATTTTGATTCAATAGTCCAAGATATCTATCAAGTTATCAAGAACAACTCATGATGGAAATATAAGTGTTTCAAATTTGTCAAGTCCCATGGTCTAATTGGCTATACAAGAAATTTGTGTCAAGTTATATACCCATCATATATGTGTGAGAAAAAGGGTTAGATACACCAAACTTTTCAAATGCTCCACAAAAGGTTGAAGGCATAGTCCATCAAGATAGAGAAGGTTCATGCAATATATGGTACTCTAGAAACATGAACAAGGAGTGAAGCTACTTAAAGAACATATCATCCACAAAATCCCATTAAAGCTATGTCAACTGAAGTAGGTCTCACTGATGCTTAGTCATGAAAATTTGAATTCATAATACTATACTAGTCTAATAGAGCCTTGATTGATCATTGAACCTGAAATGGTCTATGTTGCACAGGGTTGAAATAAAGGATATAAAAAGTATTAAGTGCTCCTTGATTCATAAGTTGAAATTTTCTTGACATAACTCAGAGGAGTTCCTTACTCTCAGAAGTAGTTAAGTTAAATGATGAGGAAGAAAATTATAATAGTCATCATGAAGTATACTTTTTCCATTTTTTGTCATGCATTGGGTCCTATTAATCTATGACGAACAGGTCATGCTTCAAGTATGAAGTCTTATCATTTAAGAGGGATCATCTATAGGTCCACTGAAATAAATTGAAGACCTTCCAACATTCTAGGAATAATAATTCACTCAAGAATATTGTTACAGAGAGAGACATCATTGTTTCTCATAGCAGAAAAGTTCTTCTATGATCAAACCTAGAATATAGAATTTGTCTTGATGTGCTGGTAAAATATTCATGTAGAGAAGGTCATAATAGACATTAGGTACAAATTTGAAGGTTTGAAAATAACTCTTGTTCATTTTATGATCAATTGACTTCTACTGGGTATGTAAGAAACCCTACTAGGGTTTAACAAGGGTTTGACATTTCATGGCCTAAATGATTGAGTCAGAAGGTGAAATTTTAGAAAAATTATCTTTGACCATTCCTTTCATAAATGTTTGTGGATTTAAGACATAATTAAAGATATATCTCTCCCATTTCATGACAGTACCCCTAAATGGTTGTAGGTGTATGAAGGAGACCTAATTTTCTATTGGATCGGTTTGTTTGGAGGAGTTCTTGTGAAAGAATCCCTAATGAATTTTTGCACATTGATAAATAGCTCAAATGGGTATCTCAAGCAGTGGCTTGCTTGTTGAATAATCTTTCCATTCAAAATTTATGCCAAACTTTCACTATGGATAGGGCTAGTTAAGAAAATTTGAACTAGAGAAGAAAAATGGTGATTGAAAAATAATTTAAGTGGGTCAGTAGATGAAATTTATCATACATCTTGGGGGCTATAAATGGTAACTGAAAATGTATCTACTTCATTTTAGGAATACATAGATTGCTCCATTCATGAAACTACTAAGAGGAAGGTTCTTGAGAAGTTTGAATTGATAGTTTTGAATGGAATTGAAGGAACTTAATTATTTTTCTTTTTATAATCATCATAATGATTGATGACATGCTTGTTGAACATTGTGAAACAGAGTTCAAGGAGCAAAAGAGCTAGTGAGGTCTAAAGAGTCAAAAAATGTTTCTTTTGGTGTTAGATCCTTAAAGGCTAGTGAAGTGTAATATGAAGAGAGTCAATCAAATTAAATCTTGTTTGCAAAGAAAACACATCTAAGGATGAATTGAAATTTCATGAATTTTGAAGAAAGGAAATAGTGATTGATCAAGTCTCTTAACTATGGTATGAGTTAGAAATGCACAAATTCAAGGTACAAGAGACTTTTAAGAGCCTAAACTTACACGTTACAGATCTGGAAAGACCACTTTATCCATGAGAAGCTATTTGTATCAGTCAAGTTAATGTAGATAAAAAATCATACACTTGGGTACATTTCTAGGTCCTAAAAGCATACTTGCATTCATATGATTCCTAAGTGAGAAAACTAGTAATTCACAACTATCTATGGCCTTTTGTCTATGTTTCTTATTTTCTATTTAGTCTTACACACCCTACATCCCAGTTACAACTTTAATTGTTTATATTTAATGGCTTCAAACACCAGTGTACAACCAAGATGATAGTGCCCAAGCACCCATGTCCCCTCAAGGAACCCCTAGCCTCTTTCTATCTTACTCCCTCATTTTGGACCTCTTTTATCTTTTGGGCATCTTATTTTCTTATGGGTCGGCCTTCTAGTTGTCAATTACGAAATTAAACCAAGGTAATCATATAAATACAAAGCTATGTGACCAAAATAAAGGACCAATATCTAAGCATCTATTATCATCACCTAAGGTTGCATCCAAAGGCATTCTAAGGGCATCAAAGGAATCCATTTAACACTAATTCAAGGGACAAGAGACTACATTTTCTACATACACTTCATAGAAAAGGTAAGTTCATTTATCCATCCATACATCTATTTATATTATTACATCTAGCTAATCACCTGCTATTAAGTGCACTTGCACAATGGTCTCCTAGGGCACGATTCTATCACACACACACACACACACACAAGAACTACATGGAGTCTAATATGTAGTGTGGCACATTTTTCTAATCTCACTCTATTGGGTAACCAATGAGGTCAGTATGAATCCTCATATTTCATTTTTTGTTTTAGGATTTGAAGTAGTTTGAGAGTTTTGTAGGTGAACATCTCTTTGCAGGTTACATGTACATTTTGTGATTAAGGTGCAACATACAGGAGACTATAGACAAACCCATTTACTTCATATTATACACACTTTATTTAATATAAAACATATCTAAAAATCATTATCCTAAGTCATATTCTCCACACCTCCATAAAAATAATTTTACATGCTTAAAACTTACCATTCACACATCTTAAGACCACTTAACCATTTGGAATCTACCCCAACCATATTAAAACCACTCAAACCTATTTTATCCTCAGATCTTAACCTCCAAAACTCATCCATAACCCCCTAACCATATTCCCTCATCAAATACCCAAAATTCTTGTTTAGAAGTGGTTTTAACCACTTTCTAAATGTTTTCCCTAAAAAAATTGGATCACCGATGATCGTAGCTGATCGCTAGCAGTTACAACTAGGATTTTTTTCACCTTTCTCAAGAACCTTCATAAACCTTTTGTTGGTAATTTCATTTCATTTTTTGACCTCCAACAATTCTAAGCTATTTCTAGAGATCATCAAGGCCCTATAGCAGCTCCAAGCTATTTCAAACACATCATTTTTGTGGCTTTTCCATTGATCATATCTCATAGATTCCAACAAATGTCCAATGACTTTAATCAATCCTTTTAGATGCTTGGAGACATACTTCATCTTCTTTCCTCAAAAAAAGGCATTTGTTTGTATTTTTTCATTAATTACATCTTTTCTAAACATCAAAAATTACCAAAAATCATTATTTTAAAGCTTAGGTTGTAATTTTTATCAAATTTGTCATTTTCACAGGAATCATCAGTGATTTTGTCTATGCACCAGTGATTCACCTTGAATCTCCAGTGATCCCTATCAATTCACATTTATTTGTCAATTTATCAATCTGATCTCAAATTTTATGAATCTTATGGCTTTAACTTGTTCTTTGCAAGCATAGCTTCACTTTAGATGACAGTACCTGGTCATTCTCGTCCCATTACAGGAATTTATGACATTCTTATAGTTCAGAAATCCCTTCATCTAGGAATAATACAATATCCTTCATGAACTGACATTGTGTGCAATTAGATTTTCCACCTACATAGAATACATATAATATCAACTTGATTTACTCCACGACATTCAGCAAGAAACCAAATAATTTTGATACGATTATTTTGAATCATTCCTAATCTCATCTACCTTTGTGTGGGCCACCTTTTAAGCTACACAGGAATTTTCCTTCAACATTGAGTTCTAAATCTTCTTTTCTATTGTCTACATATCTTATTCATCTATATATTTCTATCATTATTATCAATCTACTTAATTGTATCAAAGTAATCTGACATCCACCAAGGAATTCCCCTTGGATTCCTGGAATCAGCCTTTTTCAAGAAGCTCACTTATCAATCTATCTAATATATGTTTGTTAGTGTCTTTGATCTGTAATTTTCCTCATCATTGAAAGAAAGAAGGAGCTTTTATCGAACACATATCCAGTGATGTCAACATCTTTCATTGCGGGTATTAGTAAACCCCATTGTCTTCCAAGGTCAGTTTGTTTTTTTATTTCACTTCATTAAGTTAAATTGGAAAGAAAGAAGTCTCTAGTACTTTCTGGTACTCTCGGTAGGACCTCGGTCCCTTTTCTTTCATTTTAAATTAATTTTTCATCCATTTTCGGCCTTCTACTCTGTAATCTCCATTGTTTCAGTTGAATCACCATTGATTTTTGTTAATTTCTAGTGATTTATGTAAATCGCGGACAATCTCTAAGACTACTCCTAATTACTCATTCATTCAACCTCTAACATCATTTTCTCTTTTTTATGTTTCTTCTAACCCTTATAGGTTTTTACTATGGGGAATTTTTCTTACTGCGTTGTTTCTGTGCTAAAAAAAAAATCAAAAAATTTAATCTTTAAAAAGGAAGCATTTAATAGGTGTGTCTTTTTCCTTTCAAGCATTGCATTCATGTTTATTATCCTCATCAAAATCAATCTTTCCTTTGGATTTAAAATGAACCCTTCATTCTTCTTGATCACATAGTATAATTAGGAGGTTAATAGATTACATTCACTTATTCTCCCCCGCACAAAGACAACCCACTTAAAACACAAACTACATCAAAACACTCCTACCCAGGTGGATCTACTTGGATTTCATCACCAAGGGGAAACCGACTCGGTTTTCTAGCCGAGTATAAACAACTAGCTATCAATATATTGGCTAAGAACCTGACTCCCTTATCACTACATGACCATGAAGTGAGGGGGTGGGCCCCAATACCAGGACCCATACTAGTACCAACATAGATATGGGCCTCATGTACCTTTGGGTATATCGAGGACTCTAGTCATAAAGATCACTAGAAACCATCCTTAGATTGCCATTAACTAGGACCTTATCACCCATTTTTCACATTTAACTTTTCTAAGTAATCAAGATAATGAAGAAACCTTTCTGCATGAATTTTTTGTTTTCTGTAAATCATAATCCATATTCATTTTCATTCTCCTATGTGATTTTTTGTTTTCATGGTTACTACAAGAAAACAATCTCATATCCAAAACTCTAGCAATATGACTGATTGATTCCAACAACCCCTAGAAAATGCTCAGCATACCTTACAACAGACTCAAAACCACATGGAGGATGCCACGTGTCTTATCAACCAATGCGAAACATTCTTATCAACCTCACATTTATTTGACCAAGAAATCCCTAATTCTCCTAGTAGTCAATTCGCTACATCTGAAATATTGTATCCATTTAGCCCTTGTTTCTTTAATAGTGGGGATCTTTTCTTCTCCAAAATTTAATATGCAAAACCTATTGATCTTAGTGCATATCTTGCTACTCACGGGGGGGGGGGGGGGGGGGGGGGGGGGGGGGTGGGGGGGTCATCTTAAACTATTTACGCCTAAATCACAACCACCTGTATCAAGTGCATCCTATGATTTTTCCCAACTCAACAACCCTAACTATAAGTTGATCATCCAACAAGTGCATCCCTATCCTTCTAGTAGTCACTCGGAAATATCCAACACTATGTCATTGGCCTCTATCATATCTTTTGACCTTAATGTAGTCTCCTCATAAGACATGACTAATCAACAATCCATATCCTTAGCAAACCTCTCATCCATATCTACATTATCCTAGAACAATTGTTATCCATTTTTACCCCTGGGTGAAAACGGAAAATAGGGACTAGAACATTGGGTAGGGCCTTCATGAGGGAATTTGAGGTATTACATGTGAATTTTAAGTTTAGGGAGCATTTGTAGTGTTTTCAGGAAGCTTGGAAATCATTCAAGATAATTTTTCCTCTTCTGGGTTTCAACGGGTTAGAGCCCAATTGGAAAGAGAAAATGGGCCCCATCTGGCCCACATTCATCAAAAAAGAGGTAAAAATGGGAACGGTGGAAATTTCAACTTTAGGGTGTTTTACTACATCCCTCATAACCCACTAGTTCTGAGAAAATTCCCCAAAAAATCTAAAAAATCCAAAAAATTATGAAGAGGGGCCCAAAATGGCCTAAGAGTTCAAAACAACTCGCTGAGTTGTTGGGTGAGATGTTTCACATCTCATCGATCTAGTCAGATGCACGGTGTAGGATGTAAGGGTGCCAAGTTAGTTTGGGGTTCATCGAGCTACTCGGTGAGCTGTGGTGATGTCTTTACAGGGGGATGGCTTAGCATTGGTTAGAGTAGTGATAAATTTCGTGGGATCAGAGATTAAGTCACTGAGAAACTCAATGGGATATAGGTACTTGAGGCAGCGGGGTAATGAATAGAAGGGTTTACTGAGCATCTCATTGAGTCAAGGAGTGGAACTCACAGGCAAGTCAGTTTGGGATGCTTGATGGGGCATCGAGGTGGTGACAGCTCGCCACTGAGCTTAAAGGTGATCGATGGTCAGTTCAGTGGGTTGGTAAGGTTTGGCAATGAGGAAATATCAAGACAGAGCTCATCAGAGATATCGGGGAGTTTTAGGAATCGCATTTTCAGATTTTATATGGTGTTTTGTGTGCAAGTGGGGTCAAGATGTTTGAAGCATCCAAGTATCTAATTTCTAAAAGTGTGGTGAGCTATTTAATGTGTTTTCAAATTCAATGGGGTGAGGTGCATTGAGGTTGTGGTAGC
Organism: Taxus chinensis; assembly: GCA_019776745.2. Lineage (NCBI taxonomy): Eukaryota > Viridiplantae > Streptophyta > Pinopsida > Cupressales > Taxaceae > Taxus > Taxus chinensis. Next base: position 210,186,937 of record CM034148.1, on the reverse strand, counting down.
TAGCACATCGAAGTTATGGAGTTTTTGGTGAGAAATATGTGTGAAGGAGTGAAAAGTTTGAACCCCGAAGTGCAATATTGGTGATTTAGAATGGAGTTCGAGTTAGAAGAGGGTTTCAAGAAGGAGAGTCATATAATGTAACATGGGTAAATATAATGTAAACCATTAACCAAAATTCTAAAACCCCACCAGGTCATAATCCCGAAGTCCGAGGCGATGAGCTCGCAAGGTGGCATATTTTGGGGTTACAACATTTTCAGATCTCGGGGTTTTACGTCAATAAATTTTTTTTTGGTTTCAGGAAGATTTATGTGATGATCAATTTCAGAGGTCAACTTCATATGTTTGGGGTTTGATTTGATCTCAGGAGGTGAGCTTTGTGGCGAGCCAGGCATTCATTGCAAAGAAACTGGTTGGTAGGGGAGGTCAAGGAGTGACCCAAATTAAAATTGTCATAACTTCCACTACACTAATTAGAATTTTATAGAAATATATTCATTGGAAAGAGAATTCAAAGCCCCATCTAATGGAGTGATTGAAATTGGGAAATTAAGAGGTTAGTGGGAGAAAAATGAAGGGGAAGTTCTAGGACAAGGTGGCAATACGCGGGTATCAGAAATGGAGGAAATCAAAGCATGAATGCCCATTCCTCTTCCACAGACCCAAGTACAATCGAGTATGGGATTTGTAGGTCCCCCCATCCCTATTGCAAGGAAAATAAATATTTTTTATGGGTGATGGAGGAAAATTTCGGAGTTCTTATCCCCCTCCTCATCTATTCTTCGTATATATTGTAAGTGGGATATTTTTTCAAAGGTTGGACATTTTATCAATGTTTCTCTCTTTTATTCTTCTTGGCAGGTTAGTTGTAGGGTTTCAATCCTTCTCTCATGAATATTATAATGGATTATGATGCCTTATTCCTACACAATGATGTACTGTGTAAATTTCTTGAGAAATAAAATTAATGTGTGTGATAATTTTCTCTATCCTTGCTTAATTTTGATTGTTCTTTCTTTCCTCTCATTATTATATAGGTGTTTTGTGAACTTTTATGATTTCATTGAAGAATCTAGATGATGTTGTGTTTATGTGAACGTGGTGTTGAATGTAGTAGTGTTCTATGATGCTTTTCCATCCTCTCTACACTCTTTTTTTCTCCTTTTTTCATGCATTTTGGACTGTCCAGTACACCCGTTCTCTTGGTGCTATCACCACCCCTAGTGTAGGATTTCCCTTCTTTCATGCTCTCTCTCTCCATGTCTCCTTGAAGTGTTAGGATAGGCTTAGTTAGGTTTTTTATTACCTTTAGAATTACTTGTAGCATAGGATTAGCTAGAGGAACCAACCTTCTCTGGAGGGCCATCTCAAGTTGGAAATTCCCAAAGCTTGAGAGATGGCCCCATGTTAGTCAAAAGTAGGGATCTGACATTGCCATATCCTAGGGTGCTACTTTTTTGATATAACAATTTTGGCATGCCTAGTGGGACAAAACTGAATTTCATATTTTATACATAGGTGTGTATTTTATTATTGATTTTAGTTCATTAAGTTGTTGTACTCTTGATGAAATCTCAGCCTTTGGAGGCACATACAAAGAACAACTGGAAATTCCATTGGTCCAAAATAACCCAATTCTCTAAGTTTCCAACCATTTCTTCCACCCATTTCCATCCATTGTTTCTTTCCATAGCCTTTCATTTTCTTACTTCCATGAATTTTTGAAATCATGAATTCATTTCCCTCTATGGAATTCACATTTGTAGCATCAACCAGTACTAGGTCAACCAACCTCCCAATTTGTAAAATCCATCTCCTTGATTTATTTCAAAACTCCTCTAGAACCATTTTATAATGAAAATCAATAGTATGTACATATCTCTTATGATCAAAGATACAATGCCAAGGTGGTCTATCTCACCAAACTATGTAGATCTTTTCAAGAGTAGGGATATGTACATATTTTGGGGGTTATCCTTACACCTGGAGATGTTGAGTAGCAACTAAAAATTTAGAATGGATAGAGGAAATGTATGGTGCAGAACAAGGGATACATCCAAGTTGAAAGCATTCTTAATTTTTTCTTCAGGGTACCTTGTTCTATGGGTTGGACCATATGCCAAGACATTTTAGCCCTCAGTCAAAAGCTTGATTTCATGGTTGAAATGCTACCTCATCTTGCAAAATGGATTGAAGGGATATTCAGGTTTATGAACTTAGTAATGAGAAGACCTTATAAATGGGTTAGACCCTTCACTATCATCTCATAACCCTATCCCCATTCCTCAACCAGTGCCATTTCAGCCCATGAACTCTTATTTTCCTATCTTCCTATTATCTACTGCCCCCATTGTGGAATTCAATTTCTCCATCTTCTACCTTCCCATCTCATCTTAAATTTTCTGTCCCTTTTGCTTTCTAAAATTCCTTCCCCTCCACAAAAACAAGAAGATTTCACCTCTTACTATCACTTCAAGAAATGGAAAAATTAGTTTAATCCCAACCCACCCTTCCTGTTGCAATCCCAAATCCATGTTGGGAAGAAACTCAGAAAACAATTCAAGATTGTATACGGATGGGAGAATATTGAGGATCCCAACAAGGAAGAAATTGCATAAAATATTTAAAGATTTGGGCTTTAAGGTTCAATGTCACTCAAATTGAATTAATAATGAAGCCCTCTACTAGGGGTTAAGCCTTCAGGAACAAGAAGTGAAGATTGATTTTCCACAAGAACAAGCATAAGAGGAACCTGACCATGTTGTCCAGTAGAATAAGGATGAAGTGCACAAGTTGGAACTATGTCCGTGGAACCGTTGTTGATTCATCACAGTTAGAATAGTCATTGGAAGAGACTGAATTGGCTCCAAATTCACAGGAAAAAGAGCATGTGCAATCAAGTGAAGAGAATCTCCTATGTGTGTAATCATTTTCCTGCATGTGAAGAGCTTACAACACTTTTGTAATGTTGTGTTGATCCACCAAGAACATCATCAACCACTACAACATGTCATGAAGAGCTTCAAGCCATGGAGGAGAACAAGACAAATCTAGAGGACTTGACACGTGGAAGGACATACATTGAGAGTTTTAAATCCTTATCCCTCCTCATCTTTTCAAAATCTTGAATTTTTGGATGAATTTTATCTTTCCAATTTTATGTTTGAAGAACGCCCAAGAAGACCTTGGTGAACAAATTTCCGTTATAGTCCAAAACATGAGCAGTGGATAGGAAGATTTTTATCATCTGGCACAACCAAACATGATGGATGAAGAAATCATATGTTTCAGATCATATTTTGAGTATTGTTTTGATGGGAGAAAGAGGAACTCCAAATGGAAAGAGTAAGCTTTTTTTATCCCATCACCCATCTCCCAACATAAAATTCCTTTTTCCATGGAAGGGAATATTTAGGAAGTGTTTGCTACTTCGAACAACCATCTTGAATTAATATTGGAGGAATTGAATCTTCCATGTTTCACAATGGAAAAGGAAGAAGAAGAGTAAATAATGATGAAAACTATTCTCATGTCCAATCATCAAGGAAGAGGAAATGAATGTTTTTGTAAATACAGCAACTAGAACAAAAATAACCTAACATACAGAGTCACATTTTCTGGGAAGGTCTGCAAGAGAGACTTCCATTCTTGGACTTGAGAATTCGGAGCAATGGGAAAATTTAGTAGATTAGACCTTTGCCCCATCAGGTACCTAGACTTCATTGGAGCCAAAGGACAGAGCCAAAACCAAGTCATGCTTACCTCTAAGCATGAGGATGAGCTTCAAAGTCACCAAGGATCAAAACCAACAGCCTCCAAGATTCAAATACAAATGACCCAGCTTAAGGAGGTATTTTTCTTGTTTTTAGCTAATACCTTAGCTTATTGGGTGGAAAATTCAACCTCATGTAAGTATTTTCATGGTCATGCACAATGACCATGCTCTTGGTCCAAAATCAGTACACATGGCTCCAAATTGTGAGAAAAGGAAACAAATTCTCCTTTCCAGTGTTAATGATTTATTTGAGTTTTTCATTTCATCTAATTAGTATAGGATAGGAGTAGGTTTTCTTTCAACGTAGAAGAAATTCATGTGTAGTACTCATGCATGTCCCACTTAGGACATGTTTGAGTTTTCTCTTTGTACATAGTTTTTTGTTCTTCATCGTTGCTCCATGCATAGTTCACCATGTTTCTCAGGAGGAATAATAGTACATGAAATGTTGTAATCAAGAAAGTTCAAAGTTACATGGGAAACAACTGCAATCCTCAAGAGGTTTCAAATACATAGAAACTAAAAATAATGATTTAGGGATAGATTTTAGTGTTTTCAGTATCCTCTTCCCCTTTAGAATAAGTCTTGCAATTGGGATTCTAGTGTCTCTGTAAAATCAGAAAGTCAGTATCAGGGAGTAGCCATACCCAAATTCATTCAAGGTCATCCTAGGTTTTGAGTAGAAGAGAAACCTCAAATTTCCCTTTTTCATCATTAGATTTGGTTTAGTTGAAAATCTTATGAATTTTTAGGTAGATCTAGCTTTCAGTAATGTTCCGACAATACTCAATGAGGGGAAAATTAGTTTTAACAGGTAATCACAAATGTTTCTCAAATCAACATATGCTCCCAAAATCTGCAATGCCCATTATTGGACAATAAATCATCAGTAAATCATGATTAAGAATTTTAAAAAATCAGGTTTGGAGATAAGTTCAGGTCTTCATTTTTCACCCCTAATAGGTCAATTTACAGGGATGAGGAAGGAAATAAATTTTTAAGAATAAAAGAAAATTTCCACTCATGCAAATTTTAAGATTTTACTATAAAGATTGGAAAATGTAAGGGGAAGATCAACTCCAGGTTCAACGGTGTTTTAGGAAGTTCCCATGGTCAAATTTCAAAGGTTTAGATCATAGGGCTATCAGAAGTGACTCTATGGCCAATGGAAAAATTTAGGCTACTGGTTAACCCCATATAGCAGGCAGATGTCCCCATGAGTCGCCAAATTGTTATCCATTTTTTACCCCCAGGAAAAAATGGAAAACAGGGGTAAATTAGACATGAACATTAGACAGGGCCTCCATGAAGGAATTTGGGGTATCACAATTGAATTTTAGGTTTTGGGAGCATCTATAATTTTTTTGTGAAGTTTAGAATCATTTAGGACATTTTTTCCTCTTTTGGGTTTCAGAGTTCAAAGGCTTGTCCTAGAGAGAGAAAATAGGCCCCCGTGGCTCACATCTTGCCAAAGTGGGAAATTGAGGCAAAAATTTGAAAAAATAAATTTTAAGTGTCCCCTTTTGTCTTGAGATCCTCTGCTCAAAAAATCTCAGAAAAATCTAAAAATTCAAGGCACCGTTTAAATTTTTTCCCAAAATGGCATCAAGCTAAATATAGCTCACTAAGATGCTTGACGAGCTAATGTGAATGCATGAAGAGATGAGTTCCAAATTAGTTAGGATGATCTAATGGATCAAGGTGCATTGGGGGATCCAATTTAACGGTATAGCTTGTTGAGTTATGTGGGTGCACAGATAAGGTGGTAACTTTGGGGCTGAGTGCACAATGAATGAATGTGTCTCGATGCAGGGCGAGTTTGCATCGGCTTGAGGAAGTAGATATGGAGATCACTGGGACTTGAAGGCGTGCAGGACAATGAATAGGATGGCATAGTGTAAGAAATAGCTTGGTGATCCAAGCCATAGAGAAAAGGTAAATGTAGTGGGCTCAGTCATCTCAATGGGCTCGCTAAGCTACTTGGCGAGCTGGGGCGTGGAGATCATAGGCGGCTGGATTAGGATTATGAGGCATAGAGGATGAAGTTGCGTGGGTCAGAGCTGTGTGATGAGGAGGACAATTTTGGGAAATTTTGAGATCGAGGGGCTCAGTCTTCATATCTAGGATCGATAGATGTCGAGGTGCTTTAGGGTTCCGAAGTTTATTATTTTGGCACTTTAGTATGAAATCATGAATTCAGAGACTGTACCCAAGCGAGTCTAGAGTCTAATGTCTGATAGCATGGAAAACTGGTCGAATGACCTATTTAGTCCAATCGGCTGAGGTGCGTTCAGGAGCCTCGGGACTTTGGAGGATCATCTCAGAAGTTATTGGTTTCAGGTTTTTGGAGACCAAGATGTCCGAGAGTTAGGGTAAATTGCAAGCCAAAATTCTAAAATCTGAAGTCTGAATTTTGGCAGACTTCATTTTCCTTGGATTTTGAGCTTTGTGGCAGTCGACATTTCAAGAGGTGGAGTTACAGAATGCTCACCATATCAGTGGGATGTAAATTAGACTGCAAACCATTCTGATCAAAAGTCCAAAACTCCACCATTTTGGAGATATGGAAGTGGGTTCAATGTGGGACTGAGCTCGCAAGCATGGTGGATTAGCCTGAGGTTGCTCAGTGAAAATGTGGGGGACTCAGTTGTTTAATGCAAGGCCGAGGCACTTAGTGAGAATAATGACAGTGTTGGTGTAGAGTCATACAACGATGGGATGTAGAGAAATAAGGAGAAGCTTAGCTAAAGTGAGCCATTTTTAGAGCTCGTAGAGAATGCAACAAGGGAGCTCACCAACCAACTCATCGAGCTGGCTGGCCAGCTACTCACTGCAAATGTAATACTAGTTAGTGGGAAAAAATGGATAAAGGAGTAACCTTCCACTAAAATTTTTCATAACTTGCATTGTACTTATCAAAATTCTCATAAAATTATAGTAAATGGAATCTAGAATTAAGAGGTGTATCTAATTGAGTGAAATAATCAAAAATGGAATTTAGAGAGGATTTTATGCCCCATAAATTACATGAGGGGGAAATCTCCTATTTGGGACACACGTGGTCATACCCAAGTAGGTAGAAATGGAGGATAATAAATGAAATATGGGCATGCATCCTTCTCCCATAGAGAAGAGTTTAGGGGGTATGGGCATTAAGAAGGATTCCCAGAATGTGATGCAAGTAGGCATTGGTGCCCCTTGTGGGTGATTTAAGACCTAGAAATCTGAATTTATCCTTCTCTCTCTAATTATTCCTATAAAATGTAAAAGATGGTAATTTTTTACAAAGGTTGGACATTTTCTTGTATATTTCTCTCTTCTATTCTTCTTGCAAGGTAGTTGTAGAGTTTTCAATCTTTCTCTCCTAAGTACCGTAATGGGCCTCATGCCTTCATCCTACTAAATGATGTACATGGATATTCTTAAGCAATAAAAATTAATGTTTTGTGATAACTCTCTCTATCCTTACATGGTTTTGATTGTTCTTTCTTGGCTCTCATTATTATATAGGATTTTTGTGAATTTTAATGGTTTCATTATAGGGTTTTAGAATATATTGTGTTTATGTTAATGTGGTGTTGAAAGCAGTAGTGGTCTGTGATGCTTGTCCATCCTCTATACACTCATTTTACTTCATTTTCATGCATGTGGATAGTCCAAAAATCCTCTTTTATTAGTGTTATCACCACCCCTAGTATAGGATTTCCCTTCTTTCATGCTCTCTCTCTCTCTCTCTCTCTCTCTCTCTCTCTCTCTCTCTCTCTCTCTCTCTCTCTCTCTCTCTCTCTCTCTCTCTCTCTCTCTCTCTCTCTCTCTCTCCTTGGAAGTGTTAGGATAGGCTTGCTTAGGTTTTTTTTTACATTTAAGAGTAGTTGTACTATAGGATTAGGTAGAGGAACTAGCCTTCTCTGGAGGTACATCTCAAGCTCACAAGTCCCATAGCTTGAGAGATGTCCCCTTAGTGGGGGAGGTCAAGGAGTGACCCAAATTAAATTTTTCATAACTTCCACTACACTAATATGAATTTTCCAAAATTATAGTTCTTGGAAAGAGAATTCAAAGTCCCATCTAATTGAGTGATTAAAATTTGGAAATTAGTGAGTTATCTGGGATAAAAATGAGGGGGAAATTCTAGGACAAGGTGGTCATACCCAAGTACTAGAAATGGAGGAAATCAAAGCAAGGAGGTCCATTCCTCTTCCACGTGCCCAAGTACAATGGAGTATGGGCTTTGCAAGTCCCCCCATCCCTATTGAAAGGAAAATTAATATTTTTTATGGGTGATAGAAGTAAATTTTGGAGTTCTTCTCTCTCTCTCTCTTCATCTATTCTTCCTATTTATTGTAAAGAGGGGCATTGTTTACAAAGGTTGGACATTTTCTCAATGTTGCTCTCTTCTATTATTCTTGACACGGTAGTTGTAGGGTTTCAAGACATCTCCTCTAAATATTGTAATGGATTCTCATGCCTTATTCCTACACAATGATGTATTGTGCAAATTTATTGAGCAATAAAATTATTTTTTGTGATAATTTTCTCTATCCTTGCTTAATTTTGATTTTTCTTTCTTCCCTCTTATTATTATACATGTGTTTTTTTCATTTTTATGGTTTCATTACAGAATCTAGATGATGTTGTGTTTATGTGAACATGGTGTTTAATGCATCAGTGATCTGTGATGCTTTTCCATCCTCTCTACACGCATTTTCCTCCCTTTTTCATGCAATGTAGACTGTCCAGTACACCCGATCTCTTGGTGCTATCACCACCCCTAGCCTAGGATTTCCCTTCTTTCATGATCTCTCTCTCTCTGTCTCCCTATCTCCTTGAAAGTGTTAGGATAGGCTTAGTTAGGTTTTTTTTTACATTTAGGAGTAGTTGTAGTATAATATTAGGTAGAGGAACTAGCCTTCTTTGGAGGTACATCTCAAGCTCACAAGTCCCACAGATTGAGAGATGTCCCCTTAGTGGGGGAGGTTAAGGAGTGACCCAAATTAAATTTTTCATAACTTCCACTACACTAATATGAATTTTCCAAAATTATAGTTCTTGGAAAGAGAATTCAAAGTCCCATCTAATTGAATGATTAAAATTTGGAAATTAGTGAGTTATCTGGGATAAAAATGAGGGGGAAATTCTAGGACAAGGTGGTCATACCCAAGTACTAGAAATGGAGGAAATCAAAGCAAGGAGGTCCATTCCTCTTCCACGTGCCCAAGTACAATGGAGTATGGGCTTTGCAAGTCCCCCCATCCCTATTGAAAGGAAAATTAATATTTTTTATGGGTGATAGAAGTAAATTTTGGAGTTCTTCTCTCTCTCTCTCTTCATCTATTCTTCCTATTTATTGTAAAGAGGGGCATTGTTTACAAAGGTTGGACATTTTCTCAATGTTGCTCTCTTCTATTATTCTTGACACGGTAGTTGTATGGTTTCAAGACATCTCCTCTAAATATTGTAATGGATTCTCATGCCTTATTCCTACACAATGATGTATTGTGCAAATTTATTGAGCAATAAAATTATTTTTTGTGATAATTTTCTCTATCCTTGCTTAATTTTGATTTTTCTTTCTTCCCTCTTATTAGTATACATGTGTTTTTGTCATTTTTATGGTTTCATTACAGAATCTAGATGATGTTGTGTTTATGTGAACATGGTGTTTAATGCATCAGTGATCTGTGATGCTTTTCCATCCTCTCTACACTCATTTTCCTCCCTTTTTCATGCAATGTGGACTGTCCAGTACACCCGATCTCTTGGTGCTATCACCACCCCTAGCCTAGGATTTCCCTTCTTTCATGATCTCTCTCTCTCTGTCTCCCTATCTCCTTGGAAGTGTTAGGATAGGCTTAGTTAGGTTTTTTTTTACATTTAGGAGTAGTTGTAGTATAATATTAGGTAGAGGAACTAGCCTTCTTTGGAGGTACATCTCAAGCTCACAAGTCCCACAGATTGAGAGAAGTCCCCTTAGTGGGGGAGGTTAAGGAGTGACCCAAATTAAATTTTTCATAACTTCCACTACACTAATATGAATTTTCCAAAATTATAGTTCTTGGAAAGAGAATTCAAAGTCCCATCTAATTGAATGATTAAAATTTGGAAATTAGTGAGTTATCTGGGATAAAAATGAGGGGGAAATTCTAGGACAAGGTGGTCATACCCAAGTACTAGAAATGGAGGAAATCAAAGCAAGGAGGTCCATTCCTCTTCCACGTGCCCAAGGACAATGGAGTATGGGCTTTGCAAGTCCCCCCATCCCTATTGAAAGGAAAATTAATATTTTTTATGGGTGATAGAAGTAAATTTTGGAGTTCTTCTCTCTCTCTCTCTCTCTTCATCTATTCTTCCTATTTATTGTAAAGAGGGGCATTGTTTACAAAGGTTGGACATTTTCTCAATGTTGCTCTCTTCTATTATTCTTGACATGGTAGTTGTAGGGTTTCAAGACATCTCCTCTAAATATTGTAATGGATTCTCATGCCTTATTCCTACACAATGATGTATTGTGCAAATTTATTAAGCAATAAAATTATTTTTTGTGATAATTTTCTCTATCCTTGCTTAATTTTGATTTTTCTTTCTTCCCTCTTATTATTATACATGTGTTTTTTTCATTTTTATGGTTTCATTACAGAATCTAGATGATGTTGTGTTTATGTGAACATGGTGTTTAATGCATCAGTGATCTGTGATGCTTTTCCATCCTCTCTACACTCATTTTCCTCCCTTTTTCATGCAATGTGGACTGTCCAGTACACCCGATCTCTTGGTGCTATCACCACCCCTAGCCTAGGGTTTCCCTTCTTTCATGATCTCTCTCTCTCTGTCTCCCTATCTCCTTGGAAGTGTTAGGATAGGGTTAGTTAGGTTTTTTTTTACATTTAGGAGTAGTTGTAGTATAATATTAGGTAGAGGAAATAGCCTTCTCTAGAGGTACATCTCAAGCTCACAAGTCCCACAGATTGAGAGATGCCTCCTTAGTAGGGGAGGTCAAGGAGTGACCCAAATTAAATTTTTCATAACTTCCACTACACTAATATGAATTTTCCAAAATTATAGTTGTTGGAAAGACAATTCAGAGCCCCATCTAATTGAGTGATTACAATTTGGAAATTAGTGTGATATGTGGGATAAAAATGAGGGGGAAATTCTAGGACAAGGTGGTCATACCCAGGTACTAGAAATGGAGGAAATCAAAGCAAGGAGGTCCATTCCTCTTCCACATGCCCAAGTACAATGGAGTATGGGCTTTGCAGGTCCCCCCATCCCTATTGAAAGGAAAATTAATATTTTTTATGGGTGATAAAAGTAAATTTTTGAGTTCTTCTCTCTCTTTCTTCATCTATTCTTCCTATTTATTGTAAAGAGAGGCATTTTTTACAAAGGTTGGACATTTTCTCAATGTTGCTCTCTTCTATTATTATTGACACGGTAGTTGTATGGTTTCAAGACATCTCCTCTAAATATTGTAATGGATTCTCATGCCTTATTCCTACACAATGATGTATTGTGAAAATTTATTGAGCAATAAAATTATTTTTTGTGATAATTTTCTCTATCCTTGCTTAATTTTGATTTTTCTTTCTTCCCTCTTATTATTATACATGTGTTTTTTCCATTTTTATGGTTTCATTACAGAATCTAGATGATGTTGTGTTTATGTCAACGTGGTGTTTAATGCATTAGTGATCTGTGATGCTTTTCCATCCTCTCTACACTCATTTTCCTCCCTTTTTCATGCAATGTGGACTGTCCAGTACACCCGTTCTCTTGGTGCTATCACCACCCCTAGTATAGGATTTCCCTTCTTTCATGCTCTCTCTCTCTCCCTATCTCCTTGGAAGTGTTAGGATAGGCTTAGTTAGGTTTTTTTTTACATTTAGGAGTAGTTGTACTATAGGATTAGGTAGAGGAACTAGCCTTCTCTGGAGGTACATCTCAAGCTCACAAGTCCCATAGCTTGAGAGATGTCCCCATGTTAGTCAAAAGTAGGGATCTAACATTTCCATATCCCAGGGTGCTACTTTTTGACATAACAACAATACTAAACCATCCTCATCCACGTCGACTCCTTTAGTCTCTTCTTCCATCCAAACTCCTCATGTGATTTATGTAGCTATCCCATCAAGTGTAGCTCATCCTACCCTGTCCCAACAACCCGTATCAGTAGTTCAAAACATAGTTATGTCTATCACTACATTAATACCACCTATTAGAACTAGTGTGTAGGTGTTTTTGGTTATAAAATGTGATCTAATAAGAAAATTCCACATACTTTCACAATGTTTAGATTGTTCTTTTAATTTTAATCACCACCGCAAAATGTGTTCCAATGAGAAAGCTCCATGCTTACTTCATAATTTAGACTGTTTGAAAACCTTGACTTATTTCTGTGAAATGTGGGTTAATGATAAATCTCCATGCTCCTTGTAATGTTAATCTATTTGATAACCTTGACTGATTGAAATGAAACATAAGAAAATGAGAAAGTTACATGCTCCTCGCAATGTCAGGTTGTTTGATAACCTTTATTGATCGTCACAAACATGATCTAATGAGAAAGCTCTATACTCCTCATAGTGTCAGTATGTTTGATAACCTTGTTTGATTGTCATGAAATGTGAGCTAATGAGAAATCTCCATGCTCCTCAAAATTTTAGTCTTTTTTATAACATTTAATGATCACCATGAAACGTGAGCCAATGATAAATCTCCATGCTCCTTGCAATGTTATTCTGTCTGATAAATTTGACTAATTTTCATAAAATGTGAGCCAATGAGAAAGCTCCAAGCTCATCGCAATGTCATAGTTTTTTTATTTTGTTTTTCTTATTCAAACCCTATACATTTCGGCACATCACTCAAACATATTTGAATGCTCACCCGAAGGGTGTAAAGGTACCAGGTTCCTCTTTATTACAGTCTTACCATGATTTTAACATGCATGTTCATAACAACCAAATCCCAAGGTGCATAATCCATTTTATCAACCAGATTCATGAACTCAAGTTGGAAACACCCATAATGAAGTAAGCATACAAATCACATAAAAATTAAAATTATACTAACCATATAATCACCAGTAACATATAAATCAAAAACTAGTATCCAACCATAATGATCCATTATATCAGTTCATCAAAACATAATAGCTAAATAGATCAAAAGTCCATGCATGCAACATCATACCACCATCATAAATCTATACCAATCCAGTCTACAATGATCATGTTGTGTCCCAAAACCGTACAAATCAATAACTATATATAATGGGTGGGGACTTTCCCTTCACCTCCTATGCACTTCTCAAAATAGCAAGCATGTTAAAAATATCCATGCACCGCTACAAAAACAACTAGGAAGTATACAAGATTCACCTAATAATAGATTATCTATAGTTAACTCTATTTATAATCCTATTATTATATCCATGCACATATTCAAAATCTAGATTCTTTACTCAAAAATAGACTCTTCTTGATTTTCCAATCCTTTTTTCATGTCACATAATAAAGATCTATATTTAGCCCCACCATACCAAAAACTTATTACGTCATAGTGCCTCTCTATAATGATCTTCACGCATATCTCTTACCATCTTCTTCATGTAAAACCCTGTCCTTTTAGTGTGATCACCAAGTATATACTTCCATGCATTTCTTCTGTAGTGCTTATGTGTGTGTGTGTGAACCTCTACATACTTCAAAGAATTAGACATTTTACATTTCCCAACATTATCCCACACTAGGTATGTTGTCTGTCCTTGGAAACACTTAACTTGATTTTTCAAATAATGATAAAGAATTATTCAACAATCAAATAATGAAAAAATATTTGTATAGCTAGCACCAAATAATGAAAGAATCCAAGTGCTACTATGAAGAAAGGAGGGGGAATTCCTTATTCACTAATGCTTCCAATGTTTTCCATCCCTCTGACTCACTACTTTCTTGAGTAAAGGCCTCACCCATGATGACATGAACCTTCTCAATAGTCAAATCCTCACCCTTTACCGTCAGTGCTTTGACAAGAATCTCCAAATATTTTCCTGCATCAACCAACACATCCATCTTGCAACTTGTGGGTATATTTACTTCAAATTGTTCTTAATTGAGGCCCTTAATGAATCAATTGCCTCCCATTTATGCTCAACCTCTTCCAAGATTATTTCTCATTCTACAATGTTTTCTATATTCTTGGCTTGGAACTCCTTCAGATCTGCCTCATCCTTTGCAACAAGTAGTCCCACTACATGATCCCTATCATCACATTTTTCATTAACAAATTATTCCATGTGAGATTCTTCTTTCACTGATTCAATTAATTCAGTGTATTATGTTATGGCGGCTTTAATTTTTTCTCTTTCCTATTGCTTTTGTTGCGCTATAACTTCTTCTACAAATTCTAATGCAAGCGGTGGTTGTCGAGATATAGTTAAGCCTATTAAATATTTTTAAAAATGGAAGGTAGATTCATACTTAGTTTCATCAAGAGGGGCTAGATCTGGGAGTGCTAGTAATATTGCATCAGCTATGCATTCTTCCTTTTTATAATTTTCTCACATATTCTCTTTTTCCTCCTGTAACTCCTATTTCAACTGTGTAATAATTTTCTCCTTCTTCTTTATCTCTTTATCCCTTTCTCTTATCTCTTTATTCATCTCATCCATATCCTTCTACATAACCATTACCTCATTGTTCTTGTCAAAAATTCTGCCAACCACCTATACTGATAGTTGTTTAAGCATGTTATACTCTTACTCATCTGTCAATTGTTGGGAATCAACTATCAAGTACATCTATCTATAGAATACCAACTCAAGGGTATCTAATAATGACTGGGTTTTCACCTCAAATTCTGGCTCCTCGATGTGTGATTCAAGATCCCAAGATAACATATTTCTTGTGCATGGGAGCACATCCTCTTATTTCATAGAGAAAAGAAAAGAAAATTATCCAAAGGTATCATTCTCTGATACATGGCACACAGAACCTTGTTGGGATTTTCAACATACTACATTATAGGTCTTTATGGGATGTACATCGTTCTTCTACTCTTTCCTTGGTCACCCTTAGGGAAACCTACAATAAGATTCAAATCTCCACCCATGACCCCTTCCTATCCTTCACTCTTTTCTTCCTCTATATTGTGCACAAATTCATGCTCCACTAAGTGTTTGATAATATTTGTGATCTCCTTCTCCATTTTTTGTTCTATCTCAGGGTCAAGAGTGCGCCTGACCTCACTCTCTATATTTAGGTATGGGTTCTCTTCAGTAACCTATGTAATGGTCACACTGATACCCCCTTCATCCATATCCATAACATGTGTATCCTCAAAGTGATAAATCTATCCTTTTGCATCTGATTCTTCGACGGTGTATATTTGTAGGATCAGCTTCCCTTCTAACTCTTCCTCACTCTCATCTTCTTCTTCTTATTATTTATAGATCTCCATCTCCTCAAAGTTTGAGCTAGGTATTACTTTCTATTTCTTATTCACCAAAATTTTTTGTCTTGTAGGTTTCCTAATGAAATACGTACTTTTTCCTACCTCCTTATGTCTTGAGGTTTTCCCTACCAATGCACTTGAAACAAGAATCTTATCTTTACTTCTCCCTTCCCTTCCACTGATAGACGAGGTCTCCTCACATACTCGCTTCTTTGGTTCAACATTTTTCCATGTAGAGGGTTCTCTAGGAATACTCACATCCTCCTCCACAAATGATCCATTAACAAACCTAGGCCATAGATAAATATACACTCTTGTTGCAGCCACCAAAGCTATTGGTAATGTAACTAGTTTTAACAAATGTATGCTTTCTGATACATACTTCTCTTCATAGGAGTGATTCTTGGGGTAGAAATTTTTTTGAAGCATATCATGGTTCTCCTTATCTAATTTTCTCAAATCAAGTCTCAACTTCTATACCTCCTTGAACCTATTCACAACCCTTTCAAAGTATTGCGTTGTAAACGTAAACATAAGTTTGTACCATCGAATTTTAGTTCCATCAACTAATGTAAACCTCCTACTACAAAATTATCGATAGACTGCAGAGCTCAGAAACCCCATCCATATAATCATGTGACTCAACTAGAATTCTTCACTTAGCACCGAATGCATCACACATACATTTATACCATTTATTCATACATGCCTTGTATGTTAGTGTCAATGATTCATAGGTATATTTGGAAAACCATTTTGTAGGGGAGGTATCTTCATTAGGATACTCCCATATCTTGTCTTTTGGCCCATCGAGCACCTAAATATAAGAGAATGCTATCACCAATAAGATGTTTCCAAACATAATCTTGTCACCGCATGCGCATAATATCAATGATATCCTCTGTTATAAAAGAATAAATATTATATATAGTTCCTTCTAATATTTTATTGCATACATGTAGCCATATTTTATTCACTTGTTTCCACCTTTCCTTCCCATTTATCTTTGTGAGCAAGCACGTGACCATCGTTATAACATGACCATTAAGCTTAAGAATATCAAATGGGTGCCCTCCTTTCTTGTACTCAAACTCTACTAAAGTCTTCTTCACTTCAGCATGTCATTGAGCTAATTCATCATCAAATGAGATACCTAATATTAATTAGGACCAGATATACTTTTCAATTAATTGTGTAGTAATGCTCATCTTTCTTCCTGCAAAGTAAAAATATTCCTCATGCACACGTGACATCAACCATTGGTATAATCTCTTAGGATTCCCAAAGAATAGAAGCTCATATAGTTGCAATAGTCCAAACTTCTTCAACAACCTCTTCCCATTGTCATCATACACATGCTTATCATCATGGGGTTCTTTCTCTTCATTGGTTGAACAAATTTTGTTGCCATGTCGTGTGCTATCAAATCCATTCTAATGGTTACAATCGCTCACGGTCATGCCCCTGATATGAGACACTCCCATTCCTTTCCCATCAATACCTCATCGGGGTACTACATTTCCAAGTACCATTATTCTTAGACGTCTATGGTAGGTTTCAGCTTCTCTTTTCCCTTTCCCCTCTTCTTAGGTGATGCGGTTACTACCTTCCTAGGTGCCATTTCAGTTGTGTAAATTTAAAACCTTACCTTGGTCCTTTCTCTCCTTAATACTCTACTCCTCTTGCCATAAACCTCTAGAACAATAGTTTTATACTTCTCTGTTCAAAACATGTATGTCGTGCCCTAATTTTTCAAACCCTAACTAGAGAAGTCATGTTTCCTTCCAGATACACTTCACTCCATCTCAAACTATGGGGTTCCTTCCAATGGGACTCACTCTTCCCACAGTCGTGCCCTAATTTTTGAAACCCTAACTAGAGAATTCATGTTTCCTTCCAAATACACTTCACTCCATCTCAAAATGCGGGGTTCCCTCCAATGGGACTCACTCTTCCCACAGTCATGTTCTTTTTCACCCTCTAGTTCATGATTCTTCATCTCGTCACTTGATTTTTCTCTAAAATTCTCAAGCTTTCCCTAGGTCGCAAAAAACATTCACAAATCTCATGCAAGGTAAGGTAAAAATTATTTATCCCAACATTCAATTTATAAGCATTCAAATTTTACTTGGATTAATTTCTTACCAACTACCATCATACAGCTGCATTTATATAGGCTTTTCCACTTTTCCCTCCTTTTCCACAGTTTTTGCCATTCTTAACATGAGATTTCATCGTGCACTCTAGTTTTAACCTTCTGGAATGTAAACTACTCTGACTGCAAACCTCCTTTTACACACTCCATGCATCAAAGTACATTAACCGTTGCACCTTATACAAAGTAGTTACCCATGCACCTTCCTACCTCGTTTTACACTACGCACTCATTCACTATAAATGGATTTTCCTATGGCCTCATCCTTATTATCACCATTCTTCATATGACACCTTATCACTATCCTTTAATAACCAACATCATCATCAACACGCGCGCTCCTTGAGTGTTTGCTCTTGTGAAGCTCAACTCTCTTCCACGCACTCTTGCTTTCCTTCTAGTCCACACTAATTGTATGTGCGGTCCTCTGCGCATGAAGTCACTTAGATAGTAATCAGCTACAGGAGTGTAAGCGTGCTTATTAGAAAAAAATTATGAATTGAATTGAAAACTCATAGCAATGATGAAAAGAAACACATAAAAAGGAAATGCATTAAAGGGAAATATAATCTAGTTGGAAATATTGCCTTATTATAAACACCGAGAAGACTTATCTATAGTAGGGCTTCAGCGTACTCCCATTGAAATAACCAAGCAATAGAGTTTCATCCAAGGCCTATAACTAGCAAGCACCTGATTCTAATATTTTTATTACCATAAATGGTCCCAACCAATGAAATTTTAGCTTCCCAAGGTGGCGCACAAATTTTGAATCATACAAAAGAACCATGTTTCCCACCTCAAATTCCTTGTTTCTAATATTTTGGTAATGTCATGCCTTTTTTATTTCTTTTTCTTCTGACTTCTTCGAGCAATGACATACCCCTCATCCAACTGCATTAACTTACATATGTGCTCCTTCACCGCTTGTTCATTATCCAGGCCTCAACACACAGAGATGGAAACATAAACTCAATAGGAAATATTATCTCTGTGCCAAACACCAACTGAAAGGGTGAGGCCTTATTTAACCTCATATAGGTATTTCTATATGCCCACAACACAACAAATACTTTTTCATCCCAATCCTTCCATCCAACCTCACAAATCTTTGTTAACGTATGTCCCAATATCTTATTGAAAGCCTCGTTGGTTCCATTAGCCTATGGTTGATAGGGTGTTGTCTTGTGATGCACCACCATTAACTCTTCCAATAATATCCTAATAGTCTCAGACAAAAAGTGTGTGCCCCTATCACTTTTCAAACACAATGGATATCCTTAATAGTTAATAATGTCCTCCCATAAGAATATTATTGTTGTAGTTATCATGAAATCCTTTGTGAGAAGTGCTTTTTCCCACCTTTTCAGATAATCTATGCAAGTTATTATGTAGTGTGTGCCAATCCTGAGCACGGGTGGGGAAATAGGACCCTAAAAGTCATTTTACCATTTTCAAATGGTTCAGCACTTACAATATGCCTCAAAGGTATCTCATCTCTTGCTCTTGGATTTCCAAGGTGCTGAAAATGGTCACATACTTTGATATATTCTTTAACATATTTCTAAAGATTTTCCCACCATAATCCAGCCATCAAACTTTTGCACCAGGTGGCATCTCCAGCATAGTTTCCACATGTAATCATACCATGAGATTCTGCCATTATCCTCTCACACTCATATTTCATAACACATCCAAGTAAATCCTCATCACAACCAAGTTTATACAAGTCTCCACCTATCAATTGATAGGGCACCGCGTGTATTGCAATTTGCTTCTTTTCCAAAATATTCATCCCCTCAAGCGCATGGCCAATGTGCAAGAAGGCTGTAATGTCTTCAAGTTTAGTGGGTATGTGATTCAATATGAATAGTTGTGCATCTATAATTGTGTCCTTAATGCTTTGTGTATCCTCACTATAATTTATCCTTGACAGGTGGTCAAGTCCTGAGTTACTTTTTCCCAATTTTACCACAATTGTGAACTAAAATTCTTGAAATAATAGGATCCACCTACATATGCGCCCATGTAAAATAGGATTGTTGACCTAATACTTAAGCGCCATATGATTTGTAAATAAGATGAAATGTGTATCAAACAAGTATTTTCTGAACTTGTGCAACGCGTAAATCATAGAAAAATCTTCATGCTCAGTAGTTGTATAATTTTGTTCAGTGAGGTGTCAATTTTATACTCGTAAAATAAATGAGCTGGTCCACTATTCCTTCACCAGTTGTGCTAACATTACACCAATTACCATTCCAGAAGCATCAACATGTACATGAAATGGTTTATCTCAAGAAGGAAAATCACAAATGGGTGAAAAAGTAAGTTTTTCCTTTAATTTCTCAAATGTTATCTGTTACGCCTCATCCCAATGGAACTTTCCTTTACTCTTCAAAAATTCTTCCAAGGGCACAAAAATATTAGCATATCCCTTAATTAATTTTTTTAATAATTCTGTGTGTCCTAAGAACCCGCATACCTCACTCTTATTGGTTAGCTCCTCTAAGCCCAAAATAACTGTGACCTTAGCAGGATCTACCAATAAGCCTTCTTTGCATATAATATGTCCCAGCAAAGTTCCAAAGGGTGTTGCAAAGATACACTTATTAATATTCAAGGAGATATTCAATTATCTTACATCTCTCAAACATGAGTCTCAAGTTGTCACAGTGATCCTTTACCAGACCATACACTTTCCAATCATCAAGATACACCTGTAAAAATTTATGAATGAAGTCCTGTAAAGCTTGTACAATAATGCACAAAAATATTGCAGGATCATTCTTCAATCCAAAGGGCATAACTATGTAGGCAAAGCATCCCCACTCAGTGGTGAAAGATGTCTTCTCCTCATCTTCTTTTGTTATGCGCACTTGATGATACCCTGAAAATCCATCAGTAAAAGAGTAAATCTCACACCTTGCTATGCCTTCCAGGATCTCCTCAGTAAATGGGATAGGGAAAGGATCAATAACACATGAAGCATTTAATTCTTAGTAATCCATGTAGATCCTTATCCTTCCATAATTTCTAATGCTTATCACCATGGGACTCACCCACTTAGATTCCTCAATGGGCTTAATGATTCCGAACTTCAACATCTTGTCGATTTCTTCCTTTACCTTAACGCATAGATTAGTATTAGGAAATTATTATTGTGAATATTATATGGTTTGATAATATTTAAGTAGAGGTAAATATTATTATGTGTGTACGTTAGGTTTTTGTAAACAACCTATATAATTAGCTTGAATATTAAACGAGTTGCTAAAACAACTCATGTATTGTTAGATGTTGTTAGTATGGCTTCCTATTTAATAGGAAGTTATTTTGCCTATTGTTGTGTTATATAATAGCCAAATGCAATGTATGAAATGTACAGAAAATACTGAAGACAATAAATTATTGTGTGTAATTAATTTTCTAGTTTTTGTGTGTAATTCTCTCCTTATTCCTATCAATGGTATAAGAGCGGGCATTTATAGAGCATATTTTTTTATGATGAAAGATTGATTTTCTTTTGTAGGGACAATTGTATTTTTCTTCGCCCCTATGGATGAAAGAGGATATTTGTGAATAATTTTGATGTGAATTTGCATCTGGCCTTGCACTATTTTTTTCCACTACCTTGGATGTATAAAAATAGCACGAGTAATCTCCTCAGATCCATTCATATTGCTTATTTTATATTCTTCCATCCATAGGTATTAGTATTATTTTCTACCATTAGAAATTCCATATCTCATTAAAGAGAGACGTTATCATGAGAAGGGGCATATTTTGAATATTATTTCATTGTTGTGATCGACATCATCGAGGCACCTCCTCTAGTGGCTCCAACGAACTTTTGTGGTATCTCGCATGAGCTAAAAAATGACATTTGTGAGTCTGATTATCTCATGTAATCTCAAGTCCCAGGAAATATGCAAACAACATTGATAGATTATATATTTTGTGTGGAAAGTGGGAACTTAATCTTCTCCACTGATATAGTTCCTTGAAGCTCGTATTGGAATTGGCTTGTTCATTATGCTTGTTATACTGTGTGCAACTATGCTAAGTTTGTTTCTATCGCACTAAACATTGTTATAACATCCAATATTGGATTCACTTCTTCATATCTCCGTCTTTCCAAGGTCCAACTCCACGGTTCTGTAAAATATAATGCTCTCAGTATTTTTCGGCATCATCCCTCATCTTCATAACGTGTACAAGATCACCCTTTTCATAGCCCATGGTTTTCAAAGTTGTTTAAGGAATCCTTTTCCTTATACATGAGTGCAAAATGTTGGGGGTCACACTGCAGATATTTAAAATCATCAAATGTTGAGATATCTTGATGAATAACCACAACCTACTCCATCAATCTCCACTTTCAACGACTGATCAATTTTTTGGCTTGATTGTTTTGGGCTTTTTTACTTCTTCATTACCTTGATAATTATGATTTCTTTGGTATTAAGATCTGGACATGCTATATGGTGAATTTTTACATTCAATTTCAAATCAAATACGCACACAGTCCTACCTATACATGTGAAACCATCCAAATCCATGCACAGATTTAGATTATTATTTCAACGTAATCTTAAATACAAGGTGTGGTAGTACCGTGTGCTCATTAATTTCCATATAGCATCCACGTGCCTTTCATATTCCACACATAGCGGTATGCTATCGTCTAGTTGAATATTTGTCCATTTCTGTGTAATTTAACAAGATGGACAAGTATGAATACATGGAGTAAAAGTCTATTTTCAGAGTCAAAAGTGTTGTATTTGAAATGGTCAAATATTGTAAAAAAAAAAAAAATACCTCACTTGTGGCTATAAGAATGTTACTGGTGGATTCATCCACCAATGACCGCAGTTAAATGTAATATACTGTGAAATCAATTATCTCATGATTATGGGTGCAATGCTATCCTGATTACTATGAAGGATCATGCCTCTAAGGCCTCAATGTCCAAAATTGCGGTGCGCACCTTATCTAAGTCTTACTTCGCATCTCTCCTAACATAAGAATGATGTTTTCCTGACGTAACATCTTGTAAAATTCCTTAAGAAATCAGGTCTATGTAATTTCTGTGGGAGCTCAATCAACATTAGCTTAACTCATGTTTAGACCAATAATCACCAATAATGTCTTCTCCTATAAACTTTGCATATCTCTCCAATGTATAACCTTCTTGATTACATCATAGGTTCATGATACACGCGCACCTTTTCATTTTCTAGGTTCATTACCTCGTGTGTACCTTCAGTATGGTTAACATCCATGTTCTTGTCCTCATCTTATTCTCCCTCTATCAGGAAAACCAGCGTACCATTTTTTTTATCCCAAGCGTGGACCATATCTTCTTCTTCAATCTCTTCAAGGTCAAGGCGCACCTCCAAATCCAATTCACTAAACATATCGAACAAAATCTCTTCAACCTTCATGTTATCTCCCAAAGTAAGGCACTTCATAATCTGCAATGCTTCATTGACTAGAGGTTTAGCAGAAAAGTAATCAAAGGTATGAACTATACCTGACGTCATCTCCCGTCAATTAATTGTCTCTCGTGTCAACTCTGCATGGACATACCGTGCACGCGCAGCCTCGAGGGTTACATAGAACTTATGGAACTAGAGTGATGGTGGTAATGCCTCCTGTCCCTCCATCTAGAGTCTCTCACACATCTGAACATGGTACGAATCATTATCCTTCCCATGGTATTCACATATATATGAAGGTACATTTCTCCTCATGATCTTAGTAGAAAAGGTGATTCTAACTTCGTGCCATTCTAAAAGGTTGTCCCTATGTGTAGCCCACCAACGTGTTGTTGTCCTACGTAGGGTATAAACCAGCATACTTCTTCTATCACCAGTATATGTCCACTGAAATTCCATACCACACAAAAATAGATCAAGGTTTCCTTCACCAATATACCGAGGTACATGGTTATTGCTCAAGTTCCTAACCATGTGCAGCCTGATCATTCGGGTAACTACAGTCTTAACCTCATGCCCAAATACTTCATACGTTCTATGTGCCCAGTTATCACAACAAATACTTGTAGTATCACTAACTGAATGAGCATCATCCCATTGTATTACGCCTTCCTTAGATGGCTCAATTACCTCAGGGTCTCTGATTTTATGCGTGTATATCATGTTCAAGTCCTCATCGCTTAATTTATTCCCCAAATACAAGGCTTATCCTTTTGACATCTATCAATGGAATAATGATGAAAAAAACTTATTTTTTTCTTACAAGCTAATGCACCCCTTATTGAACATGAACAACCAACATTAAAGTGATATGCATTATTTTCATAACATCGGGGGAACCCAAGTAATGCAAGGAAATTATCAGCCTCTGCGAGTTCCAATACTTCAAATTCCCCAGTGAACTTGGCTCCCTAAATCATAATAGTGGCATCCTTTAATACCCCAATAGGATTATCCCTAGTTATGTTCTCCATGTACAACACATTTGAAGAAGGCTGCAATGGTGGTCTTCCCATCTCATTCCAAACATCCAACATGAGCACATTAACTTCTACACATGTGTCTATGAGAATGTTGCTCAAAATCCATCCATCAATGACCACATTCAATGTAATCTCCTTATCATACTCATGATTATGGGGAGGTAGATTTGTGTGAAGGATCTACCTCTCGCGCCCATGTCCTACGCATGGTACTTTATCTCTCAACCACTCCCATAACACAAGGATGATGTTCTGTTAACGTAACATTATACAGACTTCTGTCAAATCATATGTCTTTTTATGAAATTTCAACATTCTTTGTTCGTTCTAACATGTGTGCCTGCTTCTTTAAACCTTGAATCTCTTCTTGTAAATTCCTAATTACATCCATTATTTTTAGATAAACCTCTTTTTTGTGTTCAGCATCAGTTTACTTAGTATCTATTACTTCTTATTGCATTATAGGTTGTTTGTAATTTGGAGCCTCCCAGGCATGCATAGCCTCAACATGTGTGGTAACTAACACAGGTTGTAATTCAAAATTTAATCTAACCTTCGGCATCCGTTTATCTCTATTCATGTTTTGTATTTTAATCATAGTTGTTCCCTTATATTGCTTATGTTGTTTTCTCATATGTTCATACAAGTTAGGGAATTCTTCAAACTTATGTTAGGCAGTCCACACCATAGAGATTTAACAATGTTTTGAGGGCACTCGCGCTAATAATGGTCAAGAGATCCACACGTAAAACAAGTTCCTCTAGGGAATTCCCCTTTTCCTTTGTCATGACCTCATCCTCTATATCCACCATGGAATCCTCTATTCTTACTATCCCCATTACTGCGCCCTTCATTATGTTGTTCTCCTTGTTCCTTAGATCCACTTGTTACACCAATCTAATGCACATCAGTCTCAATGGCTTCATGTATGTGATCTATTACTCTATAGTTAATTGTATCATGAGTATAAGTTTTACAAATCTTACAATACATGGATACATTCATATGGATCATGTGCTGTAAAAGAGGACATCCAATCACATCATGTTCCAAATGTCAAATCTCACAATCAAGTAACAAGGCACGCACCAACTTACAAGGGAATCTATCTTTGGTGTTTCCTTTAACCTCACAATATGTACAGCAAATTCTATTGAGCATCTCATGAGCTAAATTACCAGAGATCATTTACAACTATTTTGCCATAGTTGCAATTTGTGCTTCAAGAAATGGACTCACACTGGTGTCCACACTCTCAACTACCTCACCATGCAGGGTTTCCTCCAAATCTTCGCATGGGTCTATAAAATTCTTATGAGATAGTGCCCTTCTGAAAGGATTCAACATCCCACCAATAAACCACTATGCATGTTGACTAGGATGTATGTCATAAGATATATTTGACAAAAAAGTCTTAAAATGTGCATCATACTCCTAAACACTTTTTGATAATCCCTGTTTAATGTCCTTAAGCACACTGATACTCTTCTATTAAAACTCATGGATATGGAACTCAGCCAAAAACCCATAGAGCACAAAGCATCATAATTGACTGCAGTCTAGTGCAGATCATACTTTCTATACCAGCTATGTGCTGCACCCTTGAAGAGTAGTAGAAAACTAACTTACCTTCCTATCTAGAGTGGTGATTCCCTTAGCATGTCATAACAACTCATACTTATGTACATGTTCTGAAGAATCTTCAATACCTCTATATTATAGAAAGTGAAGATACATCTCATAAAACTTCTATTGGGGTTGTTGTAGGGGTTGCTGAGGATGTGGGGGTTTCCGAGGAAGTGGGCCTTTTCCTCCAGATCCAAAACCAGAACCGCCATCAATATTTCCTCCACAACTAGAACCACCTGATCCACTTGATCCCAATCCCCCTAAACCACCTAAACCACTTCCTGCAGTGGGCACCGAACCACTAGAGTACTCCTTTGTATTCCAATAGTGGTACTAAAATGAACTCCAACAGTCTAATAGTTTGTTGTACTTCTAGATGGTTCCCAATGTTCTGCACACCCACATCCTGACCTAATGACGCATGGATAATATTTCTCCAATCGGTCCTCCAAACAGTAAGGATATGGTCACTTTTGATGCCATGGATGTTTTCTGAGGTACTTTTATATTTAATGGAAAATGATAACTACCTAAAACCATTGGATTACCCACACTCACTTGTTTTTCAATAATTACTTCTGTAACTTGAACATCAAGTTCAAAGGATAGGTTGCCAAGTGGGATTAGATGCGCGCCCGTGGTCCTTAATCTTTCTTCATCAGACACACTCTCATCAAAGGCCAGAGGGGATTCTCTACTATGCTTTCCTAAGTGGGGGAGAGCCTGATGCTCCAGCTCCATGTCTTCCACGTGATCTTTAAATCCTTTATGAGACATCATCCTCCACAACTCCATAGACTCCTCAATATCATGCTTCTTTGCCAATTCCCTCTCCCACGCCTCATTATACTTAAGTCATATTTCCTCTCTCTACCTTTCTTCCACAAGGTCCGCCATCTTTCACCACACTTTCCCCTATCTGTGCACATGGTGGGATGTTTAGCTATCCATAGGAAGATGCTCCAAGCTTAGCATCACCATCAAAATCTTAATTGTAAGAGGAGTAAGGAAAAGGTAAGATTCTCTTGTTTCACGTAAGAATTCAAACTCAGCAACTTCCGGAAAAATATACGTTGACACCGCATAGTCCAAAATATAACTGCGCACAACACCAACCCACCAATGATCTACAGCATGCGTCCAAGGTTCATCTGCATCAAAAAAAGTCCTGATACTCTTCCTGGGTCCAAGTCCTTGGTCTGTAATACCATATTCTTTTGGATGCATAATCGAACAACCACTCGTACAAATCTATTGGAAAGAAGAAAAATAACGACTCATAAAGCTCATGATAAAGATGTTTTTCAACCCACTTACATGCATTGAAATCAGGTACGGTACTATATCTCTATGAAAACTGATCTTGTCCATCAATTACCCAATCCTCAATGGATGCAAGAGTCAACCAATACATCATTATTATACAACATCGTGGTAAACTATTTGAGAAGAGTTCTTGGCAACAGAACAAAAATGTAGTCTATTTTTCTTACTCAAACTCTATACGTGATTGCACATCACTCAGATAGATCTGAGTGCTCACCCAAAGCATACAAAGGTACCGGGTCCCTCTTTGTTATAGTCTTACCATGGGGTTAACATGCATGTTCATAATAACCAAATCCCAAGGTGCATAATCCATTTTATCAATAAAATTCATGAACTCAAGTTGGAAACACACATAATAAAGTAAGCATACAGATCACATAATAATTAAAACCAGATTCACCATATAATCACCAATAACAAAGACACTAATAACCAATATATAACCATAACGATCCATTATATTATATTATTAAAACACAATACATGAATACATCATAAGAAGCATCACAAAGTCATGCACGCAACATCATACTACCAGCATAACTATGTAACAATCCAGTCCATTATGATCATCATGATGTCTCTCAAAACCATGCAAATACAATACATATATAGGGGGTGGGGACTTTCCCTTCATCACCCATGCACTCCTCAAAATAGGCGGCATGCACCACATAGCCAGTACGTCGCTACAAAAGCAACTAGGAAACATGGAAGATTCACATAATAATAAATTATCTAAAGTTAACTCTAGTTATAATCCTATTATTATCTCTCATGCACATGTTCAAACTACTAGTTCCTTTCTCCAAAAAATAGACTTTTCTTGACTACATAATCTTCCTTACGTGTCACATACTCCAAGTCTATATTTAGTCCCATATACCAAAAACTCACTAAGTCTTTGTCCTTCCTGTAGTGATTTTCAAAAGCATCTCTTTCCATCTTTTACATGTATAACTATGTCCTTCCAATGCGCTCACCAGGTATATCCTTCAGCATGTTTCCTATGTATCCCTTCTGCGCGAGGGTAAACCACTTCATACTTCAAAACTTTAGCCATTTTCCAATGCCCAAAAGTGTTTGATAACCTTGACTAACCATCACGAAACATGAGAAAATAAGGAGGCTTGACACTTCATAATTCATTTTCATTTTCAAGAACCTTGTTAGAGTGTAAATCATAAATCAATGAGAAAGCTCCACACACCTTTGTAGTGTCAGCCTTGTCATAGTGTAAACCATAAACCAATTAAAAATCTCCATGATACTTCACAATTTACATTTTTCTATTAGGACCTTGTCAAAGTACGAAGTTAAAATCAATAAGAAATCTCCACACAACTTTGTGGTGTCATCGTTATCATAGTGTGAAGCGTAAACCAATGAAAATTTTCCACGCTACTTCACAATTCCCTTTTTTCTATAATAATCTTATCAAATTATGAAGTGCAAACCAATAATAAATCTACACGCACCTTTGTAGTGTCATCCTTGATAGAGTGTGAAGCATAAACCAATGAAAAATCTTTGTGCTACTTCGCAATACCCCGCAAAATGTGAACCAATAAGAAGGCTCCACGTATGTCATGTCAAATCTCTCTTAATTTCCTATTTTCCTTTTAATGGTTACAGGGTCGGGCCTTCACATCGCAACCTTTATCTAGGTAGATTTCATTTGTTGGCTCCACATAAATTCTACCACATATAGCACCTTAACCCGCCAAACCGCCTAGATCCAAATCCTTAATTAAATTGGTTCATTCCATTGACTTGAGGTCTTTCAAATCCCATCTTCTCACCCTATGCTAGAATGGTGACGTGTCTCTACCATCGGCCATTGATATTGCACCATTCTGACTGCACTAATTTTATCTAGACTACTCAGACCCAAAGTCGTATTTAACTTGGTACATTTCACATACTTGAAGACTGTGAAACCCGAATGGCTCATAGAATCATGGAATATTGCCATGTGTCCTCTACTTTGCGGGCATTTGAAATTCTTAGCGGTGTTGATATTTGACGACAATTTGAACATCCCAGGATTATTTAAATGGCTAAGTCAATTTTAAATGAGTCATTCGGTGATGATTACATTTTTTACCTTTGCGAAATATGTAAACATATTTCGATCACCTGCAAGTCCAAATATTGTATACTTTGATCAACTAGATCAATAACCAGTCCATGTGAAATTCTTATGGTGCAAGTTCTCCAACATTTCCATTGAATTCTTTCTTTTTATTTTAACAAAGCACAAAATTTCTTATAATTTGATAATTATCTTTACTTAGACTAAAATTTGAAGCAAGGGGAACAATATGAAGCATACATAATCATTACATTTACAGAGAGTCTAGGAAAAAGACCAGCACAATCCAAGGGCCTGGATTGAGCACCAACAAAAAGTTTTCCCCTAACTAAATCAGTCCATATGTTATCACTCACAAGTATGGGTTGGGAGCGTATTGTCTAGCCTCTCTTAATGGTACACATGAAAAAGGAACCTCTTAATTCCTTTCACTTTTAGCCTTTCTACTATTAACATCTTGACTTTGATGAGAGTAGTCATATCAAGGATCTTATTTAGTCACCAAACTAGTCATTCTATCATTGTAATGATTTGAAAGCATGTGGTCCTCCATTACTATCCTTACAAACCTTAAAGATGAGTACCATGCCGCTTTTCATCACATCTTACAATTGTACAAATTCCTCCTTAACATGAACCCCACAATCATTATGTTCATCCACCTTGTTCACCAACTAAAGACATATTACAGGGCACACATGTGTAGTGTGTGTACACATTCCTTCTTCTCTCCTTGAAATGATCTATTAGGATTTTTTCCCTGAGCTCAAAATAAAGTCAAAAATATCTATGGATGCATCTTATCAATATAAATAGACTAATCCCTCGAAGGAAATCTATCAAAAATCATATTATTTACAAGAATGGTAGATTGATCCCTCAAAGGACAGCTACCTTTTGAAATCATAAATTGATCCCTCGAAGGATGGATATCTATAAAATCAAAAATTCAAAATAAGTATACCTCTCCCTTAAATGATGGCTACCCATGTAAAAGGCTTCCTGCATCGATCAACCTTTAAAAATTCAGAAATTAACAAGCATCCTAGGAAAGCTTCCCACATTGATCATCTTTCCCAACAAAGCAAACTTCTTGCATCGATCATTTTGCGTCAAAAAAACATATGGCTGGGGCATATATCTATAAAACTATTCAAAGGATAACCTACTCTCCCACACAACCTACATGTTTTAACACTTCTCGTGTCTTAGGAAGGTATAATTTTTCACTTCATCTCTATATCCATGATCCTATGTATGACTACCTATTGGTAGTCATGTGTTAAAGTTTTCTATAAAGGCCAATTGGTGCAAGTTCCTTCACCATATTTTATTCCCATCACGTATGTATCAAATCTAGTGAGAAACAATCATTCCATATTTTATTCCTATATGTGAGTTAAGACACATTTTGATACATTAAGATCCCATCAAAATTCATAATGCCCTTAACACACCACATACAAATATCATCCACAATATCTAACAAGGCATTCACATAATATCAACATAAATCCAAAAATATTTAACATCCATCAAATTAAATGATAAATCATAACGATATCACATCAAAACCAACACATGAATAGTGAGACAAAAAACATAACCATCATATATATAATCATATAAAAGTATCTTTGTACATCATATGGAGTCCCCCAAAAATCTGTATATCAAAATCTATACATCAAAAGTTGAGGCTTCGTGAAAGATCCATATACATATCAAAATATAATACATCAATTCTACTCGGTAAATTAGATAGCTGCGAAGAAATCACTACCATGAACAATTATCCCCTCAGTAGTTTGACCACCAGCACCCTATGCACCACCATCACCACCATCCCCTCCGTCTGGACCTTGAGGTGGTTGGCCCACACTCATTGCACTAACACTAGGAACTACCCCTCACTGAGCTAGATGATTTTTGTAATAGACTATAGTAGGTAAGACCCATATCACTAAATCCTCATGATAGGCCAGCTCCTCTCATACTGACTAATAATGGGCATAGCTAATCATACCTAGTGTACCCATCTGACTATTTTTCTGGGCTACGGCTTCCAACTCAACACCTGATACATATGTCCTAGTTATGTTGA
Source organism: Taxus chinensis (assembly GCA_019776745.2). Taxonomy (NCBI): domain Eukaryota; kingdom Viridiplantae; phylum Streptophyta; class Pinopsida; order Cupressales; family Taxaceae; genus Taxus; species Taxus chinensis. The sequence goes on along the minus strand of CM034148.1, from coordinate 210,155,912 downwards.
GAGCCCTTTTCAAGGTATGTCAGTGTTGTCTATATCTGTCTTGATCGTATGTGGCCTATGTCAACTACTACATAAGGCTATCACGCTCAGTCCTCAAACCATCTCTCTCCACCACTAAACCATCTCACTCAATCACCAATTCATGATGCTCAGTCCTCAAACCATCCCTTTTTGTCTCCACTACGGCCTTTTCAGCCTCTAAACAAGTAATCGTAATATTCAGGCCCTCTCTATCTATACCATCATACCCCTCATCATCTTCTCCATCATCACCTCCTTAACCTCCCTCCACTTTTTCCCACACTGATATATCTCCTAGAGTTGGCTAAAATATCCCCCATACAGCGAATGCACTAGGCCATAATGCTCTATAGCTATCAATACAATGACATCATTAATTGGCACCCTATCACCATGCTCGTCAATGCCCATGGATCATTCCACCTTAGGTATAACATGTTGGTGCCCCACTACTTCTGCAGGGGTATCCAAATCTCCCTCATCATGCCTATATAATACTAGAGCATCTGTCACATCCTGTATCAAGCCAAATTATCACCGAACATGACTTAATATCACAAGATTCTACTCTCCTCCTCTCCACTCTTGAACACAGAACTCCTACTTAGTAGAATTCAGTGTCATCTCATAGCCCTCCTATAATAGAAAATTAATATAACCCCTCCATATTATGTCACATGTCTACAGCCCTGCAATGAGCTGTCGATAATAATCCTCACTTTGTACTCCTCTATACTTCCATGCATCAGCACTCCATCACACAAAACCAAGCCTATCTACAACCATATTAACATCTCCCCATGGTAAGCCACAAGGACGAGCCACAACAATATGCTCAAAATCCCAACACTGTGATAGAAATCCAACACTAATCCCAAATCTCCTCCTAATCCTCCAAGCCCAAAAATCCATGTATGTCTGTGCAAATAATGCAAGGACCCAAGTATATAATGTCATGTGCTTTAACATATTTTTCATGACACCATCCATTGTCCAAGGAAACTGACCACCACCTGAGTCAGGTAGAGAAAAATAAGATATCCCCATCATCATCATGGTCATGCAAGCATGACCCTATCTATCTGTCATAAACAAGGGTTGATAATAAAATCCACTTGCCACAAACCCTATATCATCCATGTCATTCCCATACAACCTCCTCATACACTCTTCCCTCTCAGTATCATTTATGCAATATGCCCTCTCCCTATACAATAGGTGTCATTATTCCCTTAATTTAATCAACTTATGGTTGATGTCATATTCAAACCAAGTGTGTGTTTGAAGATATATGCAACAAGATAAATCTCAGTGAACTAGTAATTGATTATAGATATTTATTATTTTTATTTTCTGGGGGGTTTTAAAGTGTCTTAATATTTCTTGGACAAAGCCTTATTAAAGCTAAACTATAAGAAATTTGTAGAAATGAACACACATTGCTGAAATGAACAAATCTTACAGAATTGAACACACTACTGGAAATAAACACACTTTGCAGAATTAATCACACTACTAGAGAATAAACACACTTTGTAGAATTAAAAACACTTTGAAGATGTTGTTTAATTTTTTTTTGAGGAAATAATAACATATACTAGAACAACTACAGGGATAATAGATAACTTATGTAACAAATTGTAATTGAAGCATCAAAAGTACTTACATAACTACTACATAACAAGTTTATACAAAATACTTGAAAATATAATTACCAATAGAATAAAATATCATTTTTCTTTGAGGAGTGAGCCCTTTCTCCACCTTGAATCATGAGTTAACACAATATGTTGCTCTCAAAATTAAATGGTTATCGTATTATTGAATTGTCTTGTCTTACAAAACTTAACTGTCGATATTCAATCTCCCGTGTAGATATGTATATGTATGTATGTATGTATGTGTGTGTGTATATATATATATTCCCCATCCAAAGATGAATTTAAAATTATGAGTGTTTAATAGCTATCTACCGATTCTAGTGGAACCGAATAGTACCCAAAGTAGATATGAAATTTAGAAAACTAGTTGGACATACAGTTGTTGGTCTCACATATGTATTTTCGGAGAGTGAAGAACCAAAAATTGTTAGTCTATTTCTAATTAGAAGGCCCATTCTTTACTCCATAATTGAATTTTGATAGAATAAGGAGATTCTCATTTATTTTGGAGCTTTGGAGAAGTTCCAGAACCAAAGGGAAACCTTCCAAAACTAACTGCGAAATTTTCAGAGATAAGTGACAAGTGAGAGTTTTAAGTGAGTTCTAAGCTAAGCATTTTGGCCATCTTCCTCAAAAAGGTTTTGGTTACTTCATACTTCACTTATTTGACAAAATATGACCTGTTTATTAAAAAAACTGAATTTCCACACAATTTTTGTAGGAATTATAAAGTTTTAGACATTTGGACTAAATCAAACAAAAGACAGACAATTACATCCTAACTTATTTTTAGATCAAACAAAAGTTTTATGAAATGTAGACAAACTTGATTAAAAAGGAAGTAAAAAGAGAGTATTTATTGCACATTAATGAGACATATTTTAGCCTCATCATCTCCCCCACACTTACTTATTTGTAAGTCCTCTTACAAACTCTATTCTTCAAAATTGAGATCATGAATTTTGTATTCCAACTGACTGTTGAGGTCAAATAGTTAAAATTGAATGTCTCGGTGCTTTTGATAAGAACTAATGTATCCTGACCCTTCCTCTAGTTTTTTTTTTCCAATCCTCAAAATGAGTGGGATCCCGAGGTTCTCTATTCTTCCATGGAGACATGGGTGTAAGAAGGAGAGGAGGCCTTGTTCTCATACCCATCCACATACCCCTACGTTTTTTCATAAATTTGAGGAATGAGTGTACATAAAGTTATGGCCATTTCTAGAATCCATATTATATTTGTGGGAGATATCACTTATCTTCTTTCTTAATGCTACAATAAGGAATTCCCATCTCTTTAGGCGTCCATCATAAATTTCTTCAAAAAATTTCTCTTCATACGAGGTGAATGCATCAATACTCTTTTGCAGGATGAAAATATAATGTTCCTTAAATCGGTTGTCAAAGGCATGGGACCTGAAATGTATAACAAATGTAGATGGTTTCCCATAATGAGCTCTCATACATAGGCCAGATGAACTAGCCTTTATTAAATGTTTAGTATCCCTTTCTTTCCAGGTTATCTGATTCTGGAGCACAGAAACAAATGCATTAAGTTGGATTTCCCCCACATATAGATTAATCATGAAGCTTGTATTCTTTTCTAACATAAAGTTGCAGAGATAAAATTCACAAAGAATATTTTTCTGCTCTGGACTGGCTGAGGAATATGTTGCCATGAATTCTGCTTCATCCTTCAATTCATGTGGAAGGCCACATGAAATCCTCAACAATTGCCAACAGATAAATTGTTCTTCTAGAAAGAAACTTGTATGCAGGAGAAGGTCTTCTACATGTGAGTAATTTTTCACTCATCATACAGACCATCTATATTTTTGCCAAACATTTAAATTTTTCTTCCTCAATCTTATAGAATTTTTCTTCCCATTCTTTCCTTTCCTTCTTCTCTTCTTCCAACTAGCTTTTTAGTTCTTGATTTGATATTTTGAACTCATTAAGATTCCTACAGGTATCATCCCATATTTTTTTGAGTGGCAAGTAAGATAGCTCTGTTTGTACAATTTGATCCATTGAATTTTTTTTTTCATATATTCTGCTCAGTAGCCAATTGCAATTCCTTTTCTTTTTTAACCATTTGTTGTTTTACTAATGCCAATTCTTCATTCTTATTTGTGAGATGAGTTTTAAATTGTTCAATAAGCATTTCTCTATGCTCCAATTTGTGTTTGAGGAAGTTCAATTCCTCATCTTTCTCCTTAATTATAAGTTCTTCCCTAGACAAGAACAAAGTCTTCTTTCAACTACTATTTTTCTTCTTTTTTTGGGAGTTCCTCAGGGGATGAACATTGTTCCTCCACCAAAGGGAATTTTCCTTTCAATATCAAAGATTTCAATTGTTCCTCCTCCTGTGACAGTATTGCTACCTCATCCATCTCCTGAAAATATTTATCTTCCATTATTTCAGCTTCTCTCTCCAACTCCTCAGTTTGACTTTTTAGAGGAGGATAAGTTGTCTGCCAAGAATATCCACAGCTTCTTTCTCTAAATCCTCATGTACTTCAATATTTCTTGGAGTTTCCCTAGACGTTTTATGAATTATTTTCCTTTTAGGAGCTTCAACATTTTCTAAAGTGGACTTCCCTCTTGAAATTCTTTTGATTTTTTCTCCAAAGTCCAGCTTGGGGGAACTCTCACTATCAAATACATGTATTGGTTCTTCTGGTATTATTAAAGGGGAAGGAGTTTATTTTAAAGAAACGGTAGATTTTGCAGCTTTGATCATCCTCTCAGACCTCCTCCTCTTTGGTATTTTAACCCCACTTATTTCCTTCTTCTTCTCATCAGGGGGATTAATTTCTAAGTTACTTTTAGGAGAGAAAGGGGTTGGTATTCCCCTTCTGATAATATCAAGAGTTTTCCTGAATTTGTGGAGGAATTTTTCCCATGCTTCTTCCCCATTTTTCTTAGAGAGAAAATGATGTTGACAGACCAGATGAATTAATCCATGGTGTCTAATTGTCCCTACACCCCAAGAATATCTTTGAGCCATTGTATGGATGGAATCAAAGAGGAAACCAGGAAGGTTTACTATATACTCCTGCTTTGTTTCCCCATACCTAAGATATATCAACATTTTAAGGACTTCCCTTCCAACAGTCCCATATTGGCCATCACATGTCAGGTATTTTACTACCCAAAATGCTACTTTTTTGAAGGGTGTGGGTAAGATAGTTCTTTTTACCCCTTTTATGATGTTCTTAGTATTATAAATGTATTGGGGCTCAGGTTCACCTTCCTATCTTAAGGTTTCTACCAATTCCTTCAGAGTTCCCCTTACAGAGTTTGGAACATTTACAATTGGTACACCAGATACATTGCTCATTATATTAACAGTAAAGGGGATTACAATGCATTTAACCTTAGTTCTAGATTGCTCTAAATTCACAACAAATTCTCTTACTAGTTCATCATTGTATTTTGAAAAAAAATTCAGAAACTCCAGCCAACCTACCTATTCAAAAATGGTTATTACCTCTCCATCTACAAGGATTTGTGTATCATCTTTTGGCTCTGACTTATTTTTTATACCCATGGCCAAGAGGATGATTTGAATTCTTTCTTCTTTCAAACCCTTTCTCTTCTAGGAGATAGCTATGGAACTACTAGATTTAGCTGCCTAACTCCAAATATGCCTTCAATATTACCTCCTTGAATTTCTCTACAACTATTTCCAATTTTCTTGTATTCTGCCTAAATGACAGTTCATTATTAATATGCTGCCACTTTCATTTATTTATTCGGCATCACCTCCATGATTATTCACCTTTAATCATGATGTGTAATAAATGACTCATTATACTGCCAACTTAAATCAAGTCTAATCACACATGCAAACTTTTAATTTAACCTTTAATAAGATCAAGACATAATTACCATCCTTGCTGATGTAATCCATCTGCCTTGATGACTCATCATTCCTAAAAAAAGTGAAAGAGAAAAATGTTAGAAAAGATAGCTGGAATTCCAAAGAAGTTCCTTTTATTTGAATTAGCCACTTATTGATGAGACCAACTCCCATTTCTGGTTTTCAATTGGTCTTTTGAGAGAATTTTTTGCCATTTACTAGTTTTCATTCCCTTCCCTTTTTCTTTTTTTTTCTTTTTTTATTTTGTTTTTTGGAAGAGAACGTCATTTTCTGGTTTTCATTCCCTTCCCTTTATTTTAGATCCTTGCATCTAATTACTTGATCATTTTGGAAGAACTAGGTTCTTCCATATGATCAAATTCCTTGTCTACTTCAATTTTCTTCAAGAATTCATCCCTAGTAGGAGGCTTCCTATAGAATTTTAACATGTGTCCATTGACCAAAAGTGCTGCCATTAATGGGAAGTAGCTGAATAGAGCCATTTTCATATATCTTCCCAATCTGATAAGGTCCTAACCACCTGGTTCTCAATTTTCCTTTGAATTGTTGGTACTTGGAATCAAACAGTAATGCCCAATATCCTATCTTGAATTTCCTTTCCTTGATATGTGTATCATGCCACTACTTCCTTTGGTCTTGGATTATCTCTTTCTATTGAAGTTCTTCCAATCTCAGCTCATCCAATTCATTGAGTTGTAGAATTCTTTCCTTTTGTGTTGTATCTAATTCAATACCCAATTTAGTTGTTGTCCTCAATGTTTGTAGTTAAAATTCAATGGGTAACAAGGGATTCTTCCCATAGACTAACTCATATGGTGAGAATCCTGTTGTAGTCTTCCAAGTTGTGTTATAATCCCAGACAGCCTCAGGTAGCCTTTTCACCCAATCTCTTCTACTTGCTTCAACTATTTTGGTGAGAATGTTTTCCAATTCCCTGTTTGTCACTTCTTCTTGTCCATTTGATTGTGGGTGATAGGGAGATGAATTCCTATGATTGATCTGATAGTACATTGTGAAGGCTTGGATCATATTGGACATGAACTGTGGGCCTTGGTCTGAAACTATACTTCTTGGTGCACCAAACTTCATCATAATTTTGTGCCAAAGGAAATCAACAACTGCATCTTCATTAGCATTTGTTAAATCTTGTACCTTTATCCATTTTGTTACATAATCAGTACATACAAGAATGTGCTCCTTTCCTTGTGAAGGAGGACTAAAAGGACCAACAAAATCCAGCCCCACCTTTCAAATGGTTCAATCACCACTTGAGGTTGCAGAGGAATTTCACTAGTAAAAGTTGGTTGTCCCATCCTTTAACAGGGATCACACTGCTTGATGTATTTCTTCACATATTTATACAGAGATGGCCAATAATAGCCAGTGCCAAGTATTTTGTGGGTTGTTCTTTTCACTAAAAAGTGTCCTCCACTTGGTTCATCATGACATGCCCTAAGTATGTCAAAAATTTCATCTTTTCTCACACACCTACGTAAAACCAAATCAGGACCACATTTAAATAACATTCCATTTATCCATTTAAATTGTGCACTAGTTTTGATTAACCTTTTCATTTGTTTCTTAGTAAAAGAAGGAGGAAACTTCCCTGTTGCAAGATAATTCTCCATATCAGCAAACCATGGTGTATCAGCTGAAATAACAAATAATTGTTCATCTAGAAAGTTGTCCTTAACTGGATCTTGTTCCCCTGTAGTGGTTAATCTTGACAAGAAATCGAATACCACATTATAATTTCATGGATTATCCATGATAGTAATATCAAATTCTTGTAAAAGTAATAATCATTTAATTATCCTACCTCCAACCACTGGTTTTTTCATTAGATATCTAATTGATGAATGATCTGTATGTACAAATATTTTGTACCCTGTAATATAATGTCTGAACTTATTAATTGAATAGATCACAACAAGAAATTATTTTTCAGTGGTGGTGTAATTTCTTTCAGTGGGAGTAAGATTTTTACTAAGATAGTAAATAGCATACATTTTTCCCTCTTCATCTTTCTGTCCCAAAACTGCACCAATTGAGTTATTTGAGGCATCTGTTTGGATGTGAAAAGGTTTCTCCCAATTAGGTCCTCTTAGTATTGGGGTAGTGATTAGTTTTTCTTGAATCTCTTCAAAAGCATGTTGACATTTTTCATCCCAAATAAATTCACAATCCTTGGTAAGAAAACCAAACATGGGGGCAACAATTTTACTAAAATCTTTGATAAAACACCTATAGTACCCAGCATGTCCTAAGAATGACTTGATATCTGTGGGGGTTTGAGGAACAGGTAAGTCTGAAATAATCCTAATTTTGTCTTGGTCAACTTGAATTCCTCTTTTTGAAATGTGGTGTCCTAGTACAATTCCCTCATCAACCATCATCAAACATTTCTCATGACTAAGAGACAAGTGGTGTTGCTCACATCTTGTTAATACTCTATCCAAGTTTTTCAAGGCATCATCAAATGTGTCTCCATGCACAGTAAAATTGTTCATGTATACCTCTACACAATCACTAGATTCATCTACAAAATTGCTAGTACAAACTTTTGGAAAGTTGTTGGAGCATTACATAATCCAAATGGAAATACCCTGTAGGAAAAGGTACCCCATGGATAAGTAAAGGTAGTTTTGTCTTGATCCTCAGTAGCCACCCTGATTTGATTATATCCACTAAAGCCATCCAGGAAGGAAAAGTATTGTTTACCTGAGAGGTTGTCTAAAACTTGATCTATGAATGGTAAGGGAAAATAATATCTAAGTGTAGCTTTGTTCAATTCCCTATAATCAACAAAAATTCTCCATTTTCCATTCTTTTTAGGCACAATTACAAGAGGAGACACCCACTGACTATCTGAGATGGGGTAGATAAAACCTACTTGTAATAGCTTTTCAATTTCCTGCTTGACTATGTCCCTTAAGGTTGGATTGATCCTTCTCTGAGGTTGCCTAACTGGTTTAACATTTTTAGTATAAATGTGATGGGTGCAAATACTTGGGTGGATTCCTTTCATGTCTTTATAATCCCAAGAAAAATCTCTAGTATGACATTTCAAAACATCAAACAATTTAGCTTCTTGATCATTTTCCAACCAGTTGTTAATGTTCAAAATTTTACCTGGTTGAATCTCAATTTGTTTGGTTCCAGTGTGTGATGAACTGATTTGTTGAAAAGGTTCCATTAGGGTGTTTAGTGGACATGAATGAGGTAACAACATATGATATGCAGAAATGTCTCTAAAGTTCCCTTGAGAAAGAATACTAGATAAAGGACAGTAAGCAGAGTTATGATACTTATCTTGACATTGGTCAAGCTCCTCATCACTGACATTTTCCAGATATTCCTTACTATTTCCTGATATCTCTGAGACTAATGCTACTGATTTTGTAGTTATTTCCTCCCCTCCTAAAGAGAAGTCACGTTCCTCAAGAGTGAAATTATTTAAATTTGCATGGGATTGATGTGGTTCCATAGACAAGTATGAATGTTACGGAACCAAGTCTGAATATTTTGGAACTAAATATGAAGGTTCTGGAACTAATTCTGAATGTTTCGGAACTAAATCTAAAGGTTCTAGAACTAAGTCTGAAGGTTTCAGAACTATCTCCAATTGTTCCAAAGATAATTGGTGATCACTCAATGGGTGATTAATAATATCCTCCACCTCCCGTACATGATCTTGCAATGTTATCATAGCCAAAGAAGACAAGTTTGGTTTATTAGTATCAGGATCATCAACCCATAATTGTTCTTGATTATCAATAAAAGGTCTTGCAGAAGGATATAGGGAAATTTGTTTAGAATTTTTACCATTAGAGATGGTCATATCACCTGATCTGCAATCAATTAAGGCAGCAACTGTAGCTAACCATGGTCTACCCAAAATGATGGGATAACCAAGTGTTTTACCTTTTGGTCATAATATAAGGAAGTCCACTGGATACTCCCATGAATCCACCATGACTACAACATCTTCAATGATCCCTTCTGGTTTAGCTACTGACTGATCTTCCATCTGCAATATGGTGCTAGTAGGTTGTATACCTCTCAATGGTAATGTTTCCAAAGTGCCTACTATCATAACATTTATAGTTTCTCCCAAATCAACCAAAACATTATGTATATGTTTGTTCCCTATAGTGATAGAAATAGCAGGGCTTCCAAGATCCCCATATTTGGGAAGTGAGACTTTTCCTACTAATAAATCAGCAAGTTTCCCATCTACCTTAATAGTCTTAGGGTACTGCTTCTTCCTTCCAGGTCTTTTTAAGCATAACATTTTGATTAATTTGTTTAATTCAGGAATGTCCTTGATTTCTTGTAACAATGGTATTTCAATATTTAATTTCCTCAACTCCTGCACTAGTTCAGATTCCTTGGTCTCAATAACTTCATTAAGTCTTTCTGGAAAAGGGGTTTCTATGGAATTTTTATCTGGTTGTTTCTCTTTTTCTTTTCCATCAACCTTAGGGATGACTGAACTAGGGGTTTCAATCTCATCTGACATCTTGGTAATTATAATAGGTGGACTATTAATTATTTTACCAGATCTGGTTTGAATATCTTTACAGTCCATGGCATTAAGATCAACTAGTTTTTCTTGCTCTATTCCATATACAGGGGTTGTTTGTTTGTTTTTGGGATTAGCCACTGGTTGTGCCAGTATTTGTGTTTGAACCACATTTTCAGTTTATGAACCTTGTGCTAGGGAACCCATTATGGCTTGTTGATGCTGGTTGGGATATGTCTTCCCTTGAGCATAGTTATTGGGGTTCCACCTAGGTTGTGACCAAGCATAAGGGTTACCTTGACCAGACCATGGTTTTTGGTGTCCTTGAGCATACCAAGCTTGTCCTACCCAATCCTAGGGATTCCATGTTGGTTGAGGGGCCCAACAGGGGTTGTCCCCAATTTTTTGGTACTATCTGAGCTGCACATGGCATCATCCAGGGGTTAGGAATAGATCTTGGTATGAACTGACCCCTAACTAGGTTGTCTCTAGATAAAGTTTACTTCTTCTGTAGTGGATGAAGTGTTGGTTTTTTTAAGTGAATGGAAGAAGAGAACAAGCATTAACTTCATGTTCCCTAGATTCACAAATAAGACATATTTCTTTTTTATCCAGAGGACAATCTCTTATTGCATGCTTCTTTCTGCATCTAGGACAGTACATAGCTAATGGTTCAGTATTAGCATTTGCTTTGGCTTGCAATCCATCCATGGTGGAAGTTAATTGAACTAGGATATCTATTTTAAAATTTTCTAGTTCATCCATAAGTTTGTTCATGTTTGGATTCATACCTTTCACAATTTTTCCTTTCCTAGGTCCACCCCTTGTTCTTGAATAACTTCTACAAAGGTCTTTAATATCATTCATTCTCAATTGATTGAATTTCCACCTCCCATTAAATTAAGGGCTTCCCTAGATTCATCATCCAGACCTTTAAGAAAAATGGTTTTTCTTAGCTCTTCTTGAAGTACAAATCCACACCTTTTACCTATGAAGAGGAATCTATCTAAATAATCTTCCAAATTTTCATCCTCTTCCTGTTTGATCCTAAAAAATTCTTCCTTCATGTTTCTCCCTCTACAATAGTCCTGATATTTGTCTAAGAAGGTAGTTTCCATTTGCCCCCAAGTGGTAATGGAATTGGATGTTAATCCCATAAACCACCTCATTGCTACATCTTTCAGAGTAGATGGGAACAACTTGAGTTTTTTATTATCTATTTTATAGTCATAAGTTTGACATAATACTTTAAATTCAAACAAAAATTGGTCAGGATCCTCAGATGACATTCCTCTAAATGTAGGCAAGTGTGCAGGTGAAATATTCTTCATGGGTGTATCGTCATCCTCCAACTGAATTGGATAAGTAAAAGTCCTATCAGGTTCTCTTTCAGCTTCTCGAGCCATATCTGCAATATATTCTGAATCTTTTTCCCAATCAACATGGTATGTGATCCACTTTGGAGAAGGTGAGAAGTCAGGAGTAGGAGGTTGACTACTTAATTGAGAATCAAAACTTTCTCTAAATGGGTCTTGGGATATAATCCTTCTTCTAAAAGTTCCACCCCCTTCTGGTGATTGATCCAGAAATTCCAAAGGCGGGAGTTCTACTTCCTGTCTAACAGGGGACAATGGTGCTTCTAATTCTTTCTCAACTTCCTTATTTGAACTAGTGGATGTTGATAATTCTTGTTGAGATATTTTTGGGAGAAATCTACCCTTTGAGTCTCTTGGTCTACTCATAAATTTTATGATAACGTAGGGAATATTTTTCAATTACTAGATGTGTGATTTTTTTTCTTGTTGACACCTAATTAGAAAATTCTAACTAGTGTAAGTCCCTAAAAATGGCGCCAAAAATGATGGGTGTCGTTATTCCCTTCATTTAATCAACTCATGGTTGATGTCATATTCAAACCAGGGGTGTGTCTGAAGCTATATGCAACAAGAGAAATCTCAGTGAACTAGTAATTGATTATAGATATTTATTATTTTTATTTTCTGGGGGGTTTTAAAGTGTCTTAAGATTTCCTGGCCAAAGCCTTATTAAAGCTAAACTATAAGAAACTTGCTGAAATAAACACACATTGCTGAAATGAACAAATCTTGTAGAATTGAACATATTGTTGGAAATAAACACACTTTGTAGAATTAAACACACTGCTGGAAATAAACACACTTTGCAGAATTAAACACACTTTGAAGATGTTGTTTAAAATGTTGTTGAGGAAATAAGAACATATACTAGAACACCTGCAGGGACAATAGATAACTTATGTAACAGATTTTAATTGAAGAATCAAAAGTACTTACAGAACTACTAAATAATAAGTTTATACAAATTGCTTGAAAATATAAATACCAATAGAATAAAAGATCTTTTTTCTTGGAGGAGTGGGCCCTTACTCCACCTTGAATCAGGAGTTAACACAATATGTACTCTCAAAATTAAATGACTCTCTTATTATTGAACTCTTCTGTCTTACAAAATTAAATGTCGATATCCCCCGTGTATTATTGAATTGATTTGTCTTACAAAACTTAATTATAGATATTTGATCTCATTAGTATATATGTATATGTATATGTATATATTCCCCATCCGAAGATGCATTTACAATTATGAGTGTTCAATAGTTGTCTACAAATTTTAGTGGAACCGAATAGTGCCCAAAGTAGATATGAAATTTAGAAAACTAGCTGGACATACAACTTTTGGTCTCACATATGTATTTTTGGAGTGTAAAGAACCGGAAAAAAAAAATCTATTTCTGATTGGAAGGCCCCTTCTTTACTCCATAACCAAATTTTGATAGAATAAGGAGATTCCCATTGATTCCAGAACTTTGGAGAAGTTATGGAACCAAAGGGAAACCTTTCGGAACTAACTGCTAAAGTTCCGGAGCTAAGTGATAAAGTTCCAGAGCTAAGTGATAAAGTTCCAGAGCTAAGTGACAGAGTTCTGGAGCTAAGTGACTAAGTTCCGGAGCTAAGTGACAGAGTTTCAGAGCTAAGCCGCATTTTTGCCATCTTCCTCAAAAAGGTGCTAGTTACTTCATACTTCACTTATCTGACCAAATATGACCTGTTTATTTCAAAAAACTAAATTTCCATGTAATTTGTTAGGAATTATAGAGTCTTAGACATTTGAACTAAATCAAACAAAAGATGGAAATTACATCCTAACTTATATTTAGATCAAACAAAAGTTATGAAATGTAGACAAACTTGATTAAAAGGGGAGTAAAAAGAGAGTATTTATAGTCATCTTTTCCTTCACCTGCATTCACAAATCACAAAAAATATCAATTAGTATGGATCTATGTAAAAATTTCATCAAGATTTTATCAAATAATTTTGATCTCCAATGATTTAGCATAAATCACTAGTGATCCATCTAGTCACTGGAAATCCTAACGATTTACAAAAATGTACATAGTACATAATTTTTAAACAAAAAATACGCTACATACCTCTTCCTGGGTGGGCCTCCTCTATCGTCTAAATGGTCCCACTACTGCCATTTGTCAATTATCACTCTTAAAACACGTAATTAGGCTTCTCTAATCTCCCAAATCTGACAATCGCAAATGATCCATTTGTTAAGAAAACCAACTATTTATAGTCCCAAATTTTCCACACAAGAATTTCCAATGATTCTTATAATCACCAATAATTTACCCTGATCATCGGTGATCCACCATGAATCTCCGGTGATCCTTCATTCTTTATCACAAACCAACATTTCTCAATAAATAACAAAAAAAATTGATCACATTATTACATCTTTCACAGAAATTATTTTGCCACACTAGTAAGCCTTATGTCAATAGGACATGAACACTTTATGTCCTCTATCATTTAGCTCAGTAGTCTTTTATTTATCCCTATGGGTCATACGTCTATAGGAGGTAAACCCCTTGGTTCCCCTATCACTTGATCTTATAAAAGTATTTATCTTATTTCGACCCCTAGCCATGGGGAAACTTTAAAAAAAACACATGTCAAAAAACTCAATCAAACTGGTGATTCTTGCGCTTCACCGCAATCACCCCTAATTTGAGGGAGTATCACCCATTCAAACACAAAGCAAGCTTTATCACACACCATTTTTTTCAGAAGTTTGGCTGCCATGAACCAATCAATAAAAAAGGGAAAATGTACACATCAAGTTTTCATCAACTCACTTATTTCATATTATACACACTTTTTTAATCTAAAACATATCTAAAAATCATTATCCTAAGTCATCTTCTCCACACCTTCATAAAAATACTTGTACACACTTAAAAATTACCATTTACACATCCTAAAACCACCCAATCATTTGGAATCTACCCCAACCATCTTAAAACCACTCAAACCTATTTTAACATCACATCTTAACCTCCATAACTCGTCCATAACCTCCCCCTAACCATATTCCCTCACAAAATACCCAAAATTATCATTTATAAGTGTTTTTAACCACTTTCTAAATGTTTTCCCCAAAAAACTTGGATCACCGGTGATCCTAACCAATCACTAGTGATTATAATTAGGAGTTTTTGCTCCTTTCTTAGGGATCTTTAAAAACCTTTTTCTAGTTCTTTCATTTATTTTTTTGACCTCTAGAAAATCTAATCCATTTCAAGAGATCATCAAGACCCTATAACAGCTACAAGATTTCTCAAGTACATCATTTTGGTGGTTTTTCCATTGATCATCTCTCGCATAGTCCAACAACTATCCAATGACTTCAATCAATCCTTTTAGATGCTTAGATACATATTTCAGCTTCCTTCCTCAAAAAAAGGTATTTTTTGTCTTTTTTCATTATTTACATCTTTTCTAAACATCAAAAATTACCAAAAATCATCGTTTTAAATTTTATGTTGTTGTTTTTGTCAAATTCTTCATTTCCATAGGAATCGGCAACGATTCTGTCTGATCACTAGCAATTCACCTTGAATTTCCTGTGATCCCTATTAATTCCAATTTCTTTTTCAATTTATCAATTAGATCTCAAATTTTATGAATCTTGTGGCTTTAACTTGTTCTTTGAAAGCATGGATTCACTATAGATGGCAGTACTTGGTTGGTCTCATCTCATTAAAAGCATTTACGACCTTCCTATAGTTTAATAAGCTCTTATTTTGAGAACATTACAATATCCTTCATGAACTAACATTATGTGCAATCTGATTTACCACCGACATAGAGGACATCAAAGATTAGCTTGAGTTTCTCCATGAAATTAAGTAAGAAAATGAAAACTTTTGGTATGATTATTTTAAATCAGTCTTGATCTCATCTACCCTTGTGAGGGCCACCTTTGAAGCTGCACATGCCTTGCTCTTCAACCTTGAGTTCTAAATATTCTTTTATGTTATCTACATATCCTATTCATCTGTATATTTCTATCATTATTATCTATCTACTTAATTGTATGAAATCAATTTGACATCCTCCAAGGAATTCTCTTTGGATTCTTGGAATCGAGCTTTTCTAAACAACTCATTTATCAATCTATCTAATCTATTTTGATTATTGTCTTTGATCTGTAGGTTTCCTCGTCGATGAAAGAAAGAAGGAGATTTTATCCAACACATATCCAGTGACATCAACATCTATCATCACAAGTATCGGTAAACCCCATCGTCTTCTAAGGTCATTTTTTATGTTATTTCACTTCATTAAGTTAAAGTTGGAATTCAAGAAATCTTTGGTATATAGACCAATAGCAACACTTGTGCGATACCAGAAAAATTAGGTTCCGACCATTTTCACAGTCACAGGCACCCAACAAAGGTCACCAAGACCTGCACCCCTGTCCTATCCCAGGAACCTATGTCCTTGCTCATTTTTTTATTCTACAAATTATCAAGAGTATTTGTAATAGTCTCTCCTTCCAATTCTTTATTCTTATCAAGTCCAAATCAGTTCTAGAAAAGGTGTAAATAAGTTGAGTCTTCCTTTCTTTCTCTTGCACCTAGGGTTTCATATTTATTTACTTATTGCTTGTGTCAAATCTATATTAGGGTTTAGCATTAAAGAGAAATCAAAGGCCAAGTCATTTCTAATCAATAAGTTGACACACCTCTTTCATATGCATCACCCGTTTGTGATTCTTTTCGAGATGACTTCACTACTTACACCCTTAATACCGACACTTGAACTATGTACTTTGATGGGTTCTATAGTCTCTTAGGAGTGAGGGCTAGAATTGTGTTCATTACTCCACATGGTGATCATCTCCCCTTTTCATATCGCTTAGGTTTATCATGCATGAATAATGTTACTGAGTCTGAGGACCTCATTCTTGGCATCACCATCACACGTAAACTTTTTATTCACAATATTGGCATACAAGGTGATTCACAGTTTACTATAAATCAAGTTAACTATACTTATCAAATAAAAGAGGAGTGTCTTGTCCTATATAATAACTTGGTAAAAACAATCCTAGATACATTTGAGTCCTACTCTCTCTCTCTCTCTCTTCCATTTCACACAAAGATAATCATCATGCAGATGTTAGGGATAGTGCAGCATCACTGATGAGCAGGCCACATTCATCATTTACCACTTACGAAAACCATCTACTAATCATCTGCATCTCGAAGCATTTGTTATCACATGTAGCAATGACCATACAGAATGGTTTCTCACATTTAAAAATTTCTATATCGAAAAACCATTCCCAACGGCTTTCAACCTCATGTAGTTAATCCTTTGTGACGATAGGTCACACACTATGTCATTGTTGGTGATTCATTATTCAAAATATCATTCGATGGTCATTTTTATGTTTTTTAGGGCTCAATGATATCCTCACAGTAGTTTCTCACATTCACGATAGTCTCTTTGGTGGTCACTTCTAAGGAAAATCCATGTCACACAAGATTTTACGTCAGGGATACTATTGGCCTAATATGGAGAAACATTGTTTAGAATAATAAAAAAATTGTGACAGGTGTCAAAATTATAGTGACCTCCATCATGCACCTACATATTACCTCCAGTCTATTGCTCCTTCATGGCCCTTTTCATTATGGGGTTTTGATCTCGTTAGAAAAATTAATCCTGAGTCAACTGAAGGTCATAAATATATCATTACTGCAACAAAATACTTTACTAAAATGGGTCGAAGCCATACTCTTACAAACTACCACTAGTCTCGACATTTTTCATTTTATTACTAACCACATCATTAAACGATTTGGCATTCCCTCCACCATTATCACTAATAATGACTCTTATTTCAAAAATAAGGATGTGAAGCACCTCTGTTTCAAATTCAAGATCAATCAAACATTCTCCACTCCTTATTATCCATATGGAAATGGCCAATTTGAAGCCACAAATAAGATAATTGTTAAAATATTACGCAAAACCTTTGACATTAGTGGTGATGATTGACACAATCAAATTATGTATGTTCTTTGGGCTTATCACACTAGTGTGCATACCACTGCAAATGCTAAAACCTTTTCACTCATGTATGGTACTGAAGCAGTAATCCCCTTTGAGCTATAAATACCCTCCTTACAAGTATCTCTCAAAGGTATTCTCAAAGTAAATGAATATCATGAGAAATGGCTCCATGTGCTTGAGATGTTTGACTCTCATCATGTGTAATCTCTTGAACGCCTCTGAGTATATCAGGCTCACATTACATAATCCTACAATAACAAGCTTTATCCACATGAATTCAATATCAGTGACCTTGTATTAAAGTAAAATAAGAAAAGCACAACAGTCGAAGCCCATCTAAAAGGAAAAATCAATCCTAATTGGCTCGGGCCTTGTGTCATCATAAAGAGGCTACGATGTGGCATCTATCATCTCACTACTCTCCTTAGAAATCCACTTAATAACTCACTCAGCATCATGCATCTAAAACACTACTATACATAAACATCTTCATCACCATATGACACACTCTAGTTCCATGGTTCATACTCGACTATTGAGGATATTTTTGTCTCTTAGATCACACACCCGTTGAATTGTTATATGATCTAGTGTAACATGGGAACATCCCCAAGGTATGGGAACTTGGCTCCTAGGGATGAACCTCTAGAGAAGGTTAGATTCCTATTAAACTATGTGCATCTGATTGAATATCAAGGTGCAAAACTACAATACTTAAAATAATCTAACTGTATCTGATTCTTGGACAAAACGAGGAGAAGGATAGCTGAAAATAAACAAAAAGTAGGTGATGCACCAATAGTCTAAAGGAAAAATAGATCAGCTTGTTAAACTCAAAATACTTTCACAAAAGAATATATCGCATGCACAACTTGTTATTATATTCTTCAATAATACTTTTAAATGATTATGATATTAGAAATAACATAATGTATTTGTTACTCCACAGCTGAGATTAGTAAATTTCACTAGTCACGACTAAAATCTTACATGAAAAAATAATCAATCTAAAGGTAAGATAGATCATTACACATAAGGAACAATAGCATTCACAAGTATCAAATGAACTATTTAAATACACAACACCTAAATTTATATGAAGGAAAAATATTATTATGTATTTAGTATTGAGGCTAAGCCCACATATGAGAGCTCAAAATTTTATAGAGCCTCCTTACACAAAGATCCAAAAGTCCTTGATTACAAAATGCATTCCTATATGTATAGATTAGGAGGGTTTATAAATCTTATCTACTCCTCTTAATCATTACATGCTTAAAATAGAATGCAGTTACATTAAGGAAACAGTCTCCCATGAAAAATAGTGAAGTGGTTGTGCAGGTTTGACTAGGACATATATGTAGCTTGAATGGTGTTGCAGCTTGGAGACTATGAAAAAATGATAGAAAATTTTAGCTAGGGTTGGCAATAACCTTGCCATGGTCTAATTATTCTTTCCTTTCTTCAATAGATACCTTATGTCTGTAGTTAAGAAATCATTTGATGATTCCTTAAACTTATTCATCATCTGGTCTGCACGCATAGCGATTCAGGACCTCAGTTGAGTTAGCTTCTTTGATTAGATTCCTTGGTAACATTTTGGTATGATGGATGATTTTCCTAAGCTAAGTCAATAAATTTTGATATGACACCAACCTATGGATAGAATTGGGACTAAAGGACTTGGTTACCTCATTGTCTTCATTTACCAGGATTTTGAACTGAGTAACAATTAGTTCCGTTGGAAGTGCATCAACATTCTCATCATGAAAACCATATTGGATAATATCAATTTCATTTGTAATATCATTGAGTATGTTAACCACCTCCATTTTATTTTCATCTAGCTTATAAATTTCTTCTTACAGTATCTGGACTCGGAACTCCATGGCTTCATTATATTCAAAAAAATTCAAGGCATCATCAATGATCCCTTCTTTCAGAAGGAGATATAATTTCATGTTTTGTACCTCTTTCCAAGTTTCGAGAGTGAGTTCCAAATTTTCACTTTCTTCAGTGATAAATTTATTCATCTTGGATACAATATCTTTTTCAAAGTAGAATTCATTATAAAGGTCAATAAATTCCTTAATCACCTTCTCTACTTCCTGAATTAAAATTTTGATCCATGCTCCTACTGCCCAACCTTGTTGTCCAATTTTCTAAAATATGGAGAAAGAGGTGTCATCAAATCTTAGAGGTATGGAAAGGTAATTTTTATGAACAGGATCTATGATCATAGTCAGAATAACAGTCATCTATTTGACCTTTACTCTTGAATTCATCTTTGGTCACCTTGTCCTTGTCAAAATTATCCAAAATATTACCCAAGGAAATCTGAAGATCATGCTTGGCTCCTTCATGAGTAGCCTTTCAAAGGGAGAATCGTGAGATCTAATAATCTTCTATGGTGATAATATCTTTGATTTAACTTGTATCCAAGGTTTTTATTTCAACAAATTTCTCCCCGGTTTGATCGACCAATAGGTTATAAATGACCCTTTGCCTCTTTTCTTGTCTCTGGGGAGTTGGATCTATGACACTGAGAATAGAAATATCAACAATAAAAAACTTATTTTATTTGGGGGTCTTCCTATTCAACCGTGCGGGGATAGAAGAAGAAGATTCAGTAGATGACATAGGCATTGTTACTATGTAAATAGGTTGGAGTGATGTTACTAAGGTAGTTGTTGCAGTCACTGTGAGGGGAAATGATGTGGTGATAATAGAAGGTGGAGTGGAGAAAATAGCCACCACAATTGAAGAAATGGTAAGAGTGGTGGAAGTGGAAAAGGAGTGGGCTTACTGGGGAAGAAGAGTCCTAAGAGGGGATCCTATAGCTCCAGATGAAATAGATGGGAGAGAGGAAAATATTTAAGCCATGGAAGGGGATGAGGTGAGAATTTTAGGATTAATGGAATATGTGTTCAAAGGGAGAGTGAAAGGTGGAGGGGAAGGAGGAGTCAAAAACAGTGAAGTAGGAAGCGGGGGGAAAGAGGTGACTACAACACTTGAGAAGTTGTAGGAGAAAAAATTAGGTCAATGACCTCTGTAGATGGAACCTTGGAAGGTGAAGCTTTTTTTAGGAGACCCTAGAGGAAGATCATGAACCCCTGTAGAGGAAAGAGATCTTTCATGGCTTTGGAGTAGGTTTGGGAGTAGTCCTAAGAGTGAATATTCTTCCTTTTAAAGGGATGGAATGGTCCACTAGTGTTTGGAATTAAACAATCTATGCAATGATCTTCTCTAACACTTTTGGTGTGATCACTAATGATATCATTCACTGGTAGGTCCAATTGATAATATGACCTAGTCTTTCTTTTATATTGTTGCATTCTTCAAGTTACCAATCAATCCATGGAAATGGTTGATTTTTAACATTATTATTCTCGTAAAATGGGACCAAAAATTATCCCTCATCTTGGAGACCTTTAGGGACGTTTGCAATTCCGTACTGGGCTACCTCTTGGAGAGTTAATCTTTCAAAGTACCTTTCCCTTATTGTGATTTCATCCCTACAGTTGAACCAGATATCCTCCAATTATGGCATGTGAATGGTGTCTGACCTGTGTTTTCCAAATTTTTCCCAATAATCAAAACAAACATGTGGGTGAAAGGTTTTTAGAGTCATTTGCTACATTTCCCCTTCAAACATTTTTACTTGATACGTGAAAGCACGTGTGTATCTTCCCAAATTTATGGGGAACTGAGCTCCTGTCTTGTGTCTTTCATGTTGGATCTTATGATAATGCAACAATTTTTGAACCAGCTCCATTAATACCCACTTATCTGTGGGGCACCTAGGTAACTTGTAAGGAGGACCTGAGAATCTGGGCAACCTAATATACGTGAATATTTGGAATTACAAATAAATACCTCCCCATTCTCTAACTTCTTTCTAGACATCATCAGAAATTCTTTGCTTGTATAATTCTTTGTCAAATAAGTACAAAATAACCTCAAAGAAAGCATCAGTCACCCTTCAAAAATGTTTAGTCCCTTCCTTAATCTGATCTAAAGGTAAAAATCATAAATTTGAGAGGCACTTCTTGATCCCATAGGTGTCAACCCTAGGTAATTCCTCATTCCTATAGTCTTCTATACAATGCAGGAAGTCATGAAAAAAATTCTAAGGGTTAGGACATCTGATAATTGGAAGAAAAAAATGGCATTATTGATATGTTCTTCCCGTTGGATAAGATCAACATTCTTCTAGATAGTGGTAATGTAAAAGTACATCTAGTCTTGGAAATCCTTGGAAGAATTAGTTCCTATAAATATTCTCAGTAAGGTGATGATATCATTCACTTCTTAGATAAAATATTATTGTGGGAGAGTCTTAGAGAACCCTGACAATGAACCTTTCAATTTAATCAAGTAACTTTTATTAAGAACCCTGGTACGAGTTTCAGTTTCATCATTCCAGTGCTCAAAATCAGACTCTGGAGAAATTTTTGCATATTCCTTGACATTGGGGAGCTTCAATAAGTCTTTGAAATATTCACTATCAAATTTAATGACAACTATCCCATCATCATTCTTCACTATTTTGGACTCTTTTTCAAAGTGTGCGGCAGCATCGAGCATAAACTTCGAACATTGCATAGATGGAGGGAAAGTGGTAGCCAAAGAAATTCCAATGTCAAAGATTCCTTGCATCTATGGATTTTTATTTTGAGCTCTCTCCCAGAATTCAGGTAGGTAAATATGTCCTAGGTCTATATCTCCAATGTTGTCGATATCTGATGTGATGCTCGAAGGAGGAGCTACCCCTTCAAAACTATATTTCATCTTATCTTTTCCCTTCAAAGATGATCCATACATTTGTCATAGGATAAATCTCTAAAAATTTCTTTGGAATGTGAATTGGAAGTTGAGATAAAAAGGTCACATCTGCAAACCTGATCCTATACTTTTGTTATGCAATTCCACTCTAGAGTTCCACCAGCACAGGTTGGGACCTGTAATGAATTCTTACAGTTCCAAACTACACTTTCGTCATTAAAATTTGACTATAGTATAATGGTGGAGTTCTGAGCCTGAAGTCTGAACTGCACAGTGATCGTAAATATCTGATGGTGAAATTTGAATATTATTCTGTAGTCTTTGAATCCTCACACCAAATTTCTCCTTTACTTCTCTAAAAAATATATTTTGAATCCTAAACTCCAAAACAATAGAATCCATCAAGGGGAAAAATCCATAGAACATAATTTCATTGTAAAAAACTTGAGAAATGACACAAAGGAAGAAATGTGAAGGGTCCTCATGAAAGCACGTGAAATATTGACAAGAAAATCCTAAAAGAATGCAAAAATAACTTACAAAAACTTACAAAATTACCCAAATACCAGATGAGAAAAACCACAAAAAAACCTTAAAATTCACCTAAGGAGTACGATCGGAGAACATAGCGGTATAAGCAAGTCAACGTACCAATTGGTCAAGTTAAAATGATAAGTGAAATTCACCCTTTAAATAGAAAAGAAATATTTTATTACTATTAGGTTGGTACGTGTGGGTAGTTAGCAATAAATGTTGACCTACCATTGGGTTTTAAGAGTCTGAGAACTAGATGTAGTTTACATGCAAACTACACCCTAGGTTCTAAAACCTGAAAAGCACTCAAATGGTTGAGGGTGGAAGTTTTGGAATTTAGAGTGTAGTCAAAAAAATGCACATTTTCATGAAAAATACTTCAGAACTCCATGAGTTTGCATGCACTTCCTTGAGTTTTTGAATTTCCAAAATTATGAAAAAGGGGGTGAGTTTCGGGTTTTAGAACTCAACATGCAATTTGCATGCAAACTGCATACTGAATCTTGAAATCTGAAATCCACAAACATTTTAATACTTAGGCAATTTTTTCAAAAAAAATTGAAAAAAAAAATGGTCTAATGCAAAATTTTGCAAAAACTTTAAAATTCATTTTTGGCAATGGGAACCTAGAAGGTTAACATTTTTGGCAATCTCTCAATAATGTTTTCTAGCTAAACATTATTCCAATAGCCTTATATAATCCATTCGGCACATGATTCCTTAACCTAAAGAAAAATACATAACATAAAGCAACCATAAAACAAACAAAATGAAACAAAGAAAGACAAAACAAAAAAAGCAACACAATGTGCAAAGTACTTGGAGAAAGGGAAACTATACTAATACTGTACAAGGTGAAACCCCCTCAATAGTAAGCTTTGAGGTGTACCCCATTAACTGGGATAGGCAATGCTTCTCCATCGATCTTAGATAGGAAAAATGAATTTACCACTTTGCAACCAGTAATCATGTACAGCCCGCTCCAGAGGGAATCAAACTTTGTGTGCATCCTTGGCTTGGCCATGTTTGCATCCCACTTGAGGACCAAATCTCCTTCTCAAAAAAACCTATGATTTGTTTTCTTATCAAACATTTTCTTGGTCTAAGCCTAATGCATCTCCAAAGTTTTCATAGCCTTATTCTAGGTTTCCTCTAATTCCATGAGTTCCACAAACTATCCAGTCATTAGATCACTTTCCATTACTTCCAACTGATGAGCTAACTCCAAATAGGAAAATTCAAATAACATAGGGATTTTCACTTCTCTTCAATGCACTAACATAAAGGGAGAGCTCCCAATGGCCCTTTTCAGAGTTATCCTATATGCCCATAGAGCAGTCTTTAGTTGTGTATGTCAAGTTCATCGGTTACTCTCCATTGTCCTTTTGATAATTTGTATCAAGTTCTTATTACTAGACTCGGCTAAGCCATTACCCTATGGATAATAGTTAGATGAAGTCTTCAAATACCCGTCATCTTTTACAACTCACTTAATGAGATTTGTACCTACAAACTCCTTGGTGTTGTTTGATATAACTGTGAAGGGAACACCAAACCTTGTCATAATTCCTTCGAGAAAATCTAGAATGGATTTCTCATTTCATTCTTTCAATTCTATCACCTTTGTCCATTGGGTGAAATAATCAGTTAAAATTAACACCCATTTATGACCATCACTTGATGGAGGATTTATCATCCCAATGAATTCCAGACCCCATTATACAAAAGGTCGGTCTACTTGGATTGGATAGAGAGGGAGGGAAGCTAATATTTTCTTCACTGTAAAGAAGGTGCTTTCTTTACATTTTATTACCCATAGATGGGCATCTTTGAACAAATCAGGCCATTAATAACCCACCCTCATAATATTTGTAGAATTAATTCTTGCTAAATAACGTCCTCCTGACAATCCATTATGAAATTCCTCTAGTATCCTATCAAGTTGTTCAAGACCTATGCACCTAAGAAGAACTCCATTCAAATATTTTTGAAAAATTGTGTCATCTATGAGAATGTAAGGAATAGACTAATGTTAGAAGCTCCACATGTGGGTTCTTTCTAGGTTGGGGGATATTCTCCTGATAGAAAAAAAAATCTTCATTTTGAACATCCAATTAGTAGGAGCATGAATGTCTTCTTGAAGGTGATTGTGTAACGCAATGTCAAACCCTTATTTTTCTTCCAAATCAGTGGCAAGATGTCGACATAGACCCTTCCCTCTGACTAAATTGGTTACCTTTATATTAACATCATATTCTATGAATTGGGTAATCCACCCAGCCCACTTTTCATTCATGTCCTTATTCAGTAAGAAATCCTTGACCCCTGGATGTGATACCATTAGTTGAATCATGTTATTGGATAACATGTGTTTGAAATTTTTCAGTGCCTAAATGATAGTGAAAACTTGTTTCTCAACAAAAGAGTCTTTAATCTCGTAATATTTGAGAGATTGGTTGAAGAAGGAAATTATTTGTTCCATCAAATCATCATTCTACTGAGTAAAGATCCCCAAAATACTTTCTTTCCCCGTAAAATCATAGAGGATGAAATCCCTCTCGTACTTGGGGTTCACCAATATAGGAGCCTAGGAAATAGCTATTTTTATGGCTTCAAAAATATCCCTACCTTCCTTAGTCCAACTGAAAGGTATGTTATTTTTTAACATGGTTGTTAGTGCTTTAACCATGGCAGCGAATTGAGGTATAAACCTTCTTACAAAATTTATAGTCCCTAAGAAACTATGGAGACCATTCTTGTGGTTTGGAAGGGAAAGAGACAAAATGGTGTGAATCCTTTCCGGGTCAATTGAAATCCCGTCATTCTTGTGGCTTGGAAGGGAAAGAGATAAAATGGCATGAATCCTTTCTAGGTTAGTTGAAAGCCCATCTGCTGAAACAACATGCCCTAACAACTTTCCTTCATGAACTATAAAAATATGATTCTTTGGGTTCAATGAAACCCCAAATTCCCTGCACCTTTCAAAAACCTTTTTCAAATCATCCATGTAATTCTGCGCGTGTTTGAAATATACCATTTTATCATCTAGGTAAATGAGGATCATATCATTTATAATCTATTTAAAATCCATAGCCATGGCTCGTTGGAAGGTGGCACTGACATTAGAAAATCCAAACATAATCTTATTATAGGAATATGTTCCCCATTTGGTAGTAAAATCCATCTTAAATTGATCAAATTCCTTGACCAATATCTGATTGTATCCTGAATATCCTTTGAGAAATGAGAATATTTTTGCCCCTGCCACTATTTATAGAATCTATTCCATAGACGAAAGGGGATAATGATCTTTCTAGGAATCCCAATTCAGATCTTTGAAATCCACGCATAGTCTGATCTCTCCATTTTTATTCCTAATTGGAACTAAATTGGCCACCCATGAGGAGTGCTTGATTGGGAAAATGATACTAGCTTCAATGAGCTTTGAAATATCTTTCTTCATAAGTGGTTCAATCTTGGGATTGACTGGTCTCTTCTTTTTCCTAATCGGCTTGGCATTTGGGTCAAGTTCAATAGTGTGTTGTGTCAAGCCTAGATCAAAATCTCTGAGATATTTGGAACTCCAAGAAAAAAATGTCATTATGTTCTTGACAAAGGCCAATAAAGGCATGTCTTTCATCTGGCATACATACTTTCCCAATCTTCATAAATTTATCTCCTACAACTTTAACTTGTTCGAAATCATCTTCCTTAATGACCATGTTTGTTCTTTGTCTTTTAATTTTTTCATCTAAATTGAAGATTGACTCGAGGGTAACTAGACCTTTTGGAAATTTATTACCTTTTATTTGAATGATATAATCATTATATGCTTCTTGAATTTTGGATTGGTTCTTTGATGAGAATTTGGCCTCTTCTTGTACAAATAGGATAATTTTTTGATCACTATCAAAAACATGCCACTTACTTTCATTTTCTATCACATTCATTCTCACAAGCATCTTTACAACTTATTGTTTCTCCTTCATGATGTCACTAGGGATGTCGTACTCGGATCCCACTACTGTAAGTCTAACTGCATCCTAATTTTTCTTTCTAAGAACTACATGAATACCAAAGGCTTAAAAACATTCTATCAAATCCCACACCATATTTTTGTAGGATCTTAACAAATATTTATTTTCCACACTTCAAGCTCTAGCTTTATGCACCACGAGCTTACTATCCCCAAAAAATAGTTAACGCTTTGATTCCCCTCTTTTGGGTGAATTGAATCGTCGGTACCAATGCTTCATATTCGGCCACATTATTAGTGTAACTGAACTTAAGTTAGAAAGAAGAGAATTATTTCTTACCTTGTGGAGAAATAAACATGACACCAGCGTTGGCCCCATTTTTTATTCTTCACCCATCGAAGAAAAGTTACCACAATCCATCAAGGTCATCTTGAGATTTGAAAAATTTTAGGTATCATAGTTCCTTCTTCATGGATATAATAAGTTCCCAACCCAGTATTTTCTAGTTCCAATGCCTCGGCACATGGATCAAACTGATGTTTCATGCTCCAGTCATCAATAAAAAATATCATTAATTTCTTCGATAGGAGTGGTAGACTCATGGTGTGTAACCTCTTTTTCTTGATCATGTATGGCATAATTTCCATTGATGACGTTAGGAGTATAAGGTTCAACATGGTTCTAACAAATATGTTCTACCCTTATAGTTACCTTAGTCCCATATTTGGTTTTGAGGTGCATGTGTGACTATTCAATAGATAGATACCTGACCATTTTAGTAGTGAAGTATCTAGAGAGACATATGGAAAAAAAGGTGGAAGGTCAATAATAGATATGTCTTGTGTAATTGACAAGCTTGGACATGCATGAATAGAAAGATTCAAACACTTTATAATCCCAATAGTTTGAATTGTTGTACCATCAAACTGAACAACCCCCTTGCTATAATGTATATTGAATTCCCAGTACATTTGCAATCTATTTCGGCATTATGGAGTTGTTGGCACCAGATATAAACATGCAGTTATGTACCAAATGCTTGCCAATGCTTAGGTAAATATAGAAGGGTGGTGGCTTATTATAATTGGAAACATTTTTTCCTTCAGGTTGACTTAATCTGGTAGAGGTAGATGATTCAGGATAATCCACCTCACTCAGTGTCCCAAAGATTTTTGTGCTTTGTGCAAATGATTCCTCTATGAAGGAATTGGAACTTCCTCCCACATGGTGACATTCAAGTTTTTCTTATTCATATGTTCAACAATACTAAAAGATATACTTCCTACCTTACCAATGTTCCTTTACGTGGCAGCATCTTATTCTGAAAAATGAGCATTTGGCACTATAACATTGGCTGGAATTTCCTTCCTCGCAATCTGATTAACTTGTACCCTTGATGATTTTCCTTCCATGTATTTACATACAACCACTTGTGAATGAGGTTGAGAAGTGGATTCATGATCAACCTTTGGTGTTTTTCCCTCTATTACCCTCTTTTTTTATTAGGTATTAGAAGATACTGACGTAGGCTCTATATTGAATCCACATAATTTCTCTTTCTAATTCAACAAGGTTGTCTCTCCTAATATTTGAGGTTAATTAGTGTCTTCTTATGAAGGAGACTCTATTGTTTGTTCTGTAGGTGCAGATATGCTCTGAACCATAAGTGATTGACTAAGCACTTTGTTAGGGAACAAATTTTGATTATGAGGCTGAGAGCATGGGTAGCACCATTCATAGTCCTGAACCAAATTGTTTTGCACCAAGACAAGGGCTCTAGAAGAATTATCAACAAGGGGGTTCTTAACATTCAAAGGCTTGACATGAACAACCCAATTTTGAGCTTGATTATTATTCTGTAAAGGCTACCTATTAGGTTGATATTGTTGGTTCTGGGGTTGGTAGGGAAGATTATATTGGTACTATTTTCTTCTGAGGGAAACCATTTCATTTATCAAACTTTGAAGTAATGATTTAAATTCATAAAGTTCGTTAGAACAACGAGGTACATACTAGGTTGGCTGGTTAGACACTGGAGGGAGAGGGGAATTGGTTGGTGATTAGTGGGAAAATCAGTGTATAGGGGCATTGGTGGCCTTGGAGCTATTTTCCTAGCTTGGATCAGGAAGTTCTCGACTTATTTGGAAATATCATAGGCATTCGGTAGTTTATTTCCACCTATTTATTAGATCATGACTGCAACATCATTGTTTAAAGCTCTTAAGTAATACAAGAATGTGTTGTTTGGGGAAGGCTTGATCAACGTTGTGATCCTATTCCATGTTTTTTGGAACCATAAGATGAAATCTCCCATGAACTCTTGAGTATCTCTCTTTATAGTGGTCAACTGCTCCATGAGTGACTAATGATCACTCTTATCCTCAAATTTCTTACAAAAATTTTCACCTAACTCGTCTTAGTTGTGTATAGTGCCAGGTTCTAAACCACAAAATTTTTGAATTGTTTTCCCCTTGAGAGAAGTGGTAAGAAGTCTGACTACTACATTTTCTTCTATGATATTGTGAACTACAAAAATGGTAGCCACATCCTAAATGTGCTCTATGGGAGTGATACTAGTTTCATCCATGTTGAAGCGTAGAATTTTGAGGGCTACTACAGGTATAGTATCGTGTTGAGTGAGTGCTGGAGGGCTGCCATTATTGAAAGTAGGAAATACATAATTTCTCACTACCATAACAAAAAGTGGTTTATCTTCTCTTGGTGGAGGGAACCTTCCGAATGGAGGTGTTAAACATCGTCTACAATATGATGATGATTCCCATCCCTTTCTTCTTCTTGGAGGAGACAAATATTATTTTATATGCCATTGATTTTCTCTCCTTGATGAAGCTCTAGTCTAAATCCTTCACATAAGTATGTGCACTAGATCTTGAAACCCAAAAATATGGATTCATCAAGTACCTTTGGTCAATGAAAATGCTAAGAGAAGTACTAGCTCTTAGCCTTTATCAAACTGGGAATGCCAAAAAAAATTGTCACTTAGATCGCGTATCTGCTTAATCATTAGATGGTCTAGTACAACATAGGAACACCCCTAAGGTATGGTACCTTGGCTCCTTAGGATGAACCTCCGAAGAAGGCCAACTTCCTACTAAACTATGTGCATATGAGTGAAGATCAAGGTGTAAAAACAATAATTAAAATAAATTATTCACATAAAGAGTGTGTTCGGAGATCAGAGTGATGTCATCAGGTTAGCATACTAACTGGTCAAGTTAAAATGACAAGTGAAATCCACCCTTTAAATAGAAAAGTAAAAATTTATCATTGTTGGGTTGGTACGTGTGGGTAGTTAGTAATAAATGTTTACGTACTGTCAGGTTTTAGGAGTTGGAGATATGGATGCAGTTTGCATGTCAACTACACCCTGGGTTTTGAAACTTGAAAAGCAATCAAAACAGTCAGATTTCAGAATTCAAAGGACCGGATGCAGTTTACATGCAAACTACATTTTGGACTTCGAGTTCCAATTTTCAGGTGATGAGTCAGACTTTGAAACTCAGCATGTAATTTACATGCAAACTACATCCAGAATTATGACTTCTGATTGATGAATATTTTATGAAAAAGGAGGGTTTCAGGTTTGGAAACCTAGGGTGTAGTTTGCATGCAAACTACATGCCGAATCCTGAAATCTGAAATCCACATAAATTTTAACACTTAAGGAATTTTTCAATTTTTTTCAAAACAAAAAACAAAACTAGTCTAAGGAAAAAAATTGTAAAATTTTAGAATTCATTTTGTACAAGGGGAACCTAGAAGGTTAACAGGTCTCAGTCTGAAATGAACCTCACCTCTTTTACACTTTACGCTCTATGTCTCATTTATCTATCTTTCTAGTATCTACTTTCAAACCATTTCCCGATGATGCACTCTTATTCTATGGTTCTATCTTGATTTTTGAGGGGTCTTTTATAAATGAACCTCATCTCATACTCATACACATCCGCTGGGGGGCACGCTACTCCTATCACATTCACACTTTTACATTCCATATCATCACACTCATTCACAACATAGTACATATCTTGGTTGCATTTATTTTGTCTTACTTATCCTTACATATACACTTTCGTTCCCATGTTGTATGGATACTTATTATGTCAATATCTTTTCTATATACACATGTACATTCACTTGTTCTTTAGTTGTGATGCATACTTCCTATAGATATTTACACACAGCAATGTTGCTTGGCACTATACCTCTTACTAGTCCCACTGAGGATCCTGGGGGCATCTACATTTACTACTCTTACACATCACAGGTTCTATTGTTCCATTATTTAATACTTCATATTCTTACTAGCACACTACTTTCCATTGATCTATAAATGCTCTAACATAAGCTCTATCTTTCTAACATGATCAACGGGTGCTTCATGTGTAGTATTTTCTTTACATGATTATATTCCACAATTGTTTTCTGTTACAATTTACTTGTCATTGTTTTCATTGTATGTTATTGTTTGCAGGATATGCATTTTGTCTTGTATGCACACTGTATGATTTTAGCCGCTTCATCTTTGATTGTCTTGTGACATTATGAGAGATGTCCCATGTTTGAAACCCACTTTTCGTGGCATATCTTGTATACATACTTGTTTCATTGCACATTTTATTCTACTTGCATACTATCTTTGATTACACTAACAATGTATCTAGCCACTTTATTTTCATGTGTCATGGTTTCTACAATGCACATCCCCTCCACCTTATAGGGATACAGTTTCTGATTATCATCAGGTCCTCTCCTTTGGACCATAATCTCCTAGTGATGTCATATGTACCCCACATAAGGGGGCATCAATTGGGTGAATCAGTCACCCCATACAGCAACTCAAAGTTTCAGTTTATATTTACACATTACAGGAAAAAATAGGCTACAGTTACAGAAATGGCCCAGAATCTGACTTGGGTCCTCAATTTAGCACATATACTAGTGCCCAGTTATACTAATTAGTGCCTAGGTACTCCTAACCTCTCTTGGGAACCTATGTCCTAGGGTCATATATAGGTAATTTCTCAAATCGACACGGTTTACAAGAGTTTATAGAGTAGTTTCAGAGTACATGCACAGTCTTCTAGCAATCAGAATGCATCTTATCTCCATTTTCAAATGGTATAACTCAGGAAAATATGGATCAAAACATATGCAATGGTATATAAATTTAGGAAGCAGTCATGGAAGGAGAGTAACACTAGATCTCTCTCCTCGAAACTCTTCTGCCATGACATGAGATCACCCAAAAAACTATTTTTTGGCGTGAGATCACCCAAAAAACTCACTCTTGGTGTGAGATCACCCAAAAACTCATTCTTGGTGTGAGATCACCCAAAAAAGCGTTCTTCTACAACATTTTCAGGACATATTTATATCCTTTTACACTCATGATCATCATGTGCACACTTTCCTTTTACTACTTATACACACATTTACATACTTTTTGGGGAATTTGGGACTACGAAATAGTGCTATGATTTAATAACAAACAAAATCATGCACACCGGATCTAAACAATTCCCCAAAATCTACAGCAGTGGAAGTATAAACCAGAATAATCCAAATCAAGACAAAGTACACACACATAACACAGCATGTATCGTGGTTCACCCAATGTGGGCTACATCCACCAAAGATAGAGATCTCATATATATAATACAACAACAGTACAAACCAACTCTTCAATACAAGAGTACAATGCATCTCTCCAAGAGTATCTCCTCTCCTCCAGATCTCTAAACGGATCTCCATGAGTGTACTACAACTGTGCCTCCAAACACCACTAGCAGATCTCACATAACTAGGAACTACTACATCTCTAAACTGCTACCAAGTTCTCTGTGGATCTGCAAACAAGACCTCTCACATGGGTCTACCATATGTGTAACTATGACTGTGCACCAAGAAGTAATTTTGTCTCTCCATCACTACATAACCTATGCAAACATGAAGACAACCTCCTCTACAATATCTATATCTACATGGATCAACAATACAATATGATCTCATGGCTATATAATACAAGACTAGACCTACATGGATCTATAATACAAGATCTCACCAACATGTGGATCTACAAGAAGAAAATTTGTTTGCTTTGCATACTATGCAAGCTATTACAATGAGACAATAAATATACAAAGAAAATACAGTAGAAGACATTACCCTCTTCTCACCATTCAGGTGTACCTACTATTTCCTTCTGTCCAGCTCCTCTCCATAGAGACTTTGTCTTCATGTAACCTATTCTTTCTTTCTCTTCTTCTTCTTCATCCTCTCAATCTAGGAGAATCAAGGATCTAATTCAATCCTTCTCTTAACTCTGAAAAATTTCTCTATCATCTTCACCCAACTGAATCTAACCATCAACTATAATCCCATAGGGATATTCAAGAACCAAAAAATAAACCAGAAGTGACATCACAAAGCAATAAACTCAATATACCTACAAATCTGTGACTGTCCTCCAAAACCAACTAGTGCCTCTGCCACTCTAAAAAGTAGCAATCTCCTCTCACTATGCATGTGCATCATGTATCCAATCCTGCAATGCCAACAACCATGGCTTGCTCCCATTGAACATGAAATCCCCTACACTGCCTCTAACACCAAGCTCAAAAGCTAATATGTCAGTGAGAAATAAAACCAGATGAAAGAAAATATAAAATGATTCCCTTCTTATCAAATAATACTCCTACATCACAGAATTTTGGACTTCTTATGAAGTAGTTTAATCAACTTCTTTTCATCCTGTGTACTCAACATCTTTTGTTACCTACAATTATGTCTAACCATGACTTTTCATTGAGGATATCATCCTTAGAATAGATATCCTTGTCCTCAAGATTCCACACAACTGGGAAATAAAATTCAAACAACACCAAAAAACATGGTGTAAATATGTGCACACTATCCAAACATAATAGCAGTTTCTCCAAAAGAAATAAATAAAACATGAACCATATAGAGATACCTGACCCAAAGTCTCACTGGACTAACCAAGCCAAATCCATCCTCTTTCTGATCCAAACATTGAAGTGATCAACACAGTTTCTACCTGTACACACTGTGTAAGAAACCAGGATCCATCCAAAATTGTCAAAACACTACCCCAAAACCATGCCCTCTTCTACTATAAGATAGACCATGTCCACAGACACGTTATCACAGTGACTCAACCATGATCTGCTAACCACCACTAGTTACTCTGAATGAATTGACTGTATGGTACTCCCTCATCAACATCAATGCTATTCAAGAATTAACACAATGCCACAAACCTGGCATAGGTCACCAAACTAGGTGCCTACTCTCACCAAAATATGCATATTTATATTGGAGTCCACATCACTATCATGAAGCACTTAACCTACCACCTAGAGAAAAACTTAACAGGAGTCCTATATGCAACCTCCAAACACTACACCAAGGTCAAACACATCACATTACTAGCACCATACATGACTCAACTGCATCTTCAACCGATGGCTAATTGACTAGGGTTTAATGAGGGTTTAATACTCACCTTACCTTCTGTAACGATTATTCATAAAGCTCTACCCCTCTAAAAATCTCATGAATCTAACTGCACCAAAGGAATGTCATGACTTAGGACCCTTTTTCTCTCAACTATCATGAAGAGCTTAGTGTCTGCAATCCCAAACATGCCATGTGCAACCAAAATAATATAAGCACTGTTTCAATACCAAGATAAAGAGGCATACCTCAATAACTTGATCTGTAATCTGACCAACATACTTGTACCTCCAAGAACTAGGGACACCTCAACAACCAAGATACATTCCATGCATCTTTGTCAATTCTTCATATATGTGATTTTCTACTTAAAACTAGGTTTTAACCGACCTCATGGTCACCCTGTAATTAACCACGCTTACCAATGGTCACCCTGCAATGACCTCAGTTTCCACTTAACCAACACCGATCACTGTAATCTCCAACAACCTTAGTATCTTCCAACTCCTCACATGAGATTGAATCTCTTTTTATGATCTTCACATCAGGTAAAACAAACACTGCTCTACATACATCTGTCCACTAAACCACTAACAATCCACTGTATCAAAAGGCCTTGCTCTGAAATAACCAAGCTTGACCAAGCTGTTGACCAGTTCATTGGTATGCGATAAGATAAAAAACCTAGCTCTGATACAAGTTGTTGGGAATTCGGGACTTCAGAATAGTGCTACAACTTCAATAACAACCAAAATCATGCACACAAGATCTAAACAATTCCCCAAAAATCTACATCAATAGAATTATAAACTAGAATAATCAAAATAAAGACAAATTACACACACATAACACAACATGTATCATGGTTCACCCAATGTGGGCTACGTCCACCAAAGATAGAGATCTAACATATATATAATAGAACAATAGTACAAACCAACTCTTCAATACAAGAGTACAATGCATCTCTCCAAGAGTATATCCTCTCCTCGTAGATCTCTAAAGTGGATCTCCATGAGTTCACTACAATCGTGCCTCCAAACACCACCATTCATATCTCACATAACCAGGAACTACTGCATCTCTTAACTACTACCAAGTTCTCTATGGATCTACAAACAAGACCTCTCACATGGGTCTACCGTATGTACAACTATGACTGTGCACCAAGAAGTAAGTCTACCTCTCCATCACTGCATAGCCTGTGTAAACATGAAGAGGCAACCTCCTCTACAATATCTAGATTTACATGGATCAACAATACCTTAATATGATCTCATGGATCTACAATATAAGACTACTATCTACATGGATCTATAATACAAGATCTCACCAACATGTGGATCTACAAGAAGAAACTGCCATGTCATGCTTTGCATACTATGCAAGCTATTACAATGAGACAATAACTATATAAAGAAAATATAGTAAAGAGACATTACCCTCTTCTCCACCATTCAAATGTACCTGCACTATTTCCTTCGTGTCCACCTCCTCTCCATGGAGACTCTCCACCACCTCTTCATGTAACCTGTTCTTTCTTTCCATTTCTTCTTCTTCATCCTCTCAATCTAGGAGAATCAAGTATATAATTCAATCCTTCTCTTGATTCTACCTTATAAACCATATCTTTCATGCTTATATAGGCGTATATAAACTTAGGTCACCTTATCCATGCAATTACATCCAATAAATCTACTTTAATTCTAAAGATAGATTTAATTCCCGAGAGTTAATTAAAACATCATCACAGGTAACCGACGCCGGTTAGCCTTAACCATCGGCCGGTTCCTACTTGCAAATAAATTAACCAATGTAAATGTAAGCCTGACATTCGACCAGCCAGTCCTAGGGTGAGGTGGCAAAGTCGGCTCCCCCTTGACCGATAAAGATTTTTGTATCTTCTAACATCTCTTGTTTCTCTAAATGCTTTGGTTAAGTTCACTTCAACTCTTCATTTGTTCAGTCCTAACATCATACTTTTACATGTCTTAACCATATAACTTGTCATAATGCATTACTTGGTTTCCTACCTCCTCCCCTGACATCTAGTTGTAGATCATGTATCATGGAAAATCACTTTAAGACATCCGCCAAAGTGACATCAAGCACATACTTCATATTTTTAATGGGAAATTAGGACACAATATACTTCACCATCTAGGATCACTGTGTTCTTTATTGGCATTTGCACACTTCATTGTGATACCACTTAATTCTATCACTTGTCTAATGCAGGGGCATCACTATTACCATCAGCACTCTACACAGTAATCATGTACACATACCCAAAATACTTCCTCCATATATTGAACCATGGTATTCAGTTTAGAAAAATATAGTGGGGGAACACGTCAGACACATTCATTATAGCGTGCTATGGAATAACACTTTCTAGGTCATTAAAGATACTAAACTACTCGGATATGATTCCTAGGGGAGTGATGAAAATTAGTAATCAACAATTATATTTGATTCCTTGTGTGAAGCTAGAAAACAAATCAAATACTAACTAAATGGCTTTCTTACACGATCCAACCACAAGACTAGAGAGATGGCATAGATTTAGTTCGTTTACTCCTCTCTATAAAGTAGCACCTAATTGAGGACATCATTGCTTAGATGCCCCCGTCCACTCTAGGTGTCACTGACCTCTTTGTATCTTGCTCACTCTTTTTGTTCCGACCTTTAACTTTTGGGCATCTTATTTTCTTATCGATTTGCCATGGGACCAGTTTTCGATTATTGAAATTCAACCAAAGGAATGCATATAGCTCCCAAGTTATGTGACCAAAATAAAGGACCATTGCTGAAAAAATGATGAGATCCATCTCCTTGGGATACATTTGGTAACAGTATTTCTGAAGGGCAGTCAAAGGCATTCATATAGCACTCATTCAAGGGATAAGGTTATTTGCATTTAGTCTAGGAAACCTACACTTGCAGCTAGACAATTCTTAATCTCATTTGTCTAGTGTGTAGATCTAGAGTATATTTACATTGGTACATCTAGCTAATAGTGGAGACCATGAAGTAACCCATACACAAGGCCCTGAAAGTAGAAAAGCATTATAGCTTACACACTCACACAGACACATAGTTACTACATGGATTCTTACGAACTGTGGTGTAAAATTTCATTTGTAATCGTCACTTTTTCAGGTGACTATCAGGGTCAGTCTCGACTCCTCATATTGCATCTTTATTTTTTGTATTTTATGTAGTTTGAGGGTTTTATAGGTGAACATCACTTTATAGGTTACATTTACATTCTACATCAAGGTGTGGCATATAGGTGACCAACAGCAACTAACAATGACACTTGTGTGATACCCAAAAAATCAGGTTCCGACCATTTTCCCATTCACAGGCGCCTATCGAGGTCACCAGCCCCTAGCCTCTCTTGTCTTGTCCCATGTTCACGTGTCCTGGCTCATTTCTACAATCTACAAATTTTAAAGATAATTTGTGACAATATCTCCTTCTTCTTCAATAGTTTTCTCCAATCTAAATTAGTTCTAAAAAAAGGCGTAAACCATCTAAGTCTTCCTTTCTCTATCTTGCACCTAGGGTTTCATATTTATTCACTTCTTTCTTATGTCAAATCTATATTTTATCATTTGTTTATCATTCGTGAATCTAAAATTAGGGTTTAGCATTAAATTCTATTTTTGTTAAATCAATTTATGCTTTGGTGATAAGGAGGATAGATTAGCATGTCTAAGTTGAGCAAACATTGCACTATTATAAGACATAATAAGTGGTTAGAGGCCCCATATTACATAATAAAAAATTATGTACATATCTCAAGAGTAGGGGGATTCTCACTAACACTCTCTAAGATGATTTAGATGAAAAGAGGCAAGATGAAGAACCTTGAGATGATAAAATTCATCAAACTTAAAGATAGTAATATTTAAAGAGGATTATGTACTAGCAAGCATGAACAATGAATTGTTTCATGATGACAAAGACTTATTGAATCCCTAACATGGCATGGTAAAAATCTAAGCCAGTGACCTATAGTTTAGAAAATCCTATTTGGAGAAAAGGAAAAAACTCATACTTAGAGAGTGTCTCAGTCCAGAGAGGAAATGATGCAGATTCCTTATTTTGTACCATAGTCTTTAATACATGGATTAGAAAGTATCAAAAGTTTTTATGACTCATCAAGGTGGTATGAGGAAGTATAATGATTATAAATTATAGAGTATCTATCCTTGATCCATTCTTTAGATGTTGACTATGTTGAAATATGTGTAAAAGTTCATCTATAACATGCATGAATCTCATGATAATGTTGATGGGAAGTGTATAAGGGAATATGTTAATGGAAGCCAAATGTTCATGGTGGAAATGTTAGAAAGCTATCAATGATTTCATGGCTACTAAAATGGCACATATGGCATGCTGAAAAAGTACTAAAATCTAATTAAATGCTAAAAATACATCCTACATGCCTGAAAATTTAACCTAAAGGTCATATAAGACCAACTCAAGGCATGAAAGCTTCCTATGATCTTCAAGATGAGGTTTTATATATTGATAAGTATGATAGTGGAAGAATACAGATACTTACAAGGGGAACAATATTTCAAGAATAATCAGTTGAATTGGCATAAATAAAGGTAAAGAACATTAAAGAGTGGGTTCGGGACTATATTAATAATGTTGAGTCATCCTCATGACACAAGATCAAGAAATGAAAGCTTAGTCTTGCATAGGAAAAGTAGATACAAATGGTATCACCTCAAGGGGAGGTAAAAAGGATAATTTCATGAGACAAATGAGCTTCTACATCAGATTAAAGATTGTCAAAAATGCTCTAAAAATTCACTTTAGGGACCCAAGTTCCAAATCTTTCCTACAAGTGGCATATGGAGGAATTAAGCCTAGAATTGAGTTTTCTCGACTAAGATAGACATATCTATGTGATAGTAGGATGTCTTCACTCAAATGTCAGATTTTTGGCATGTGTATGGGCTATGAAATCATCTTCTTAGGTGGATAAATGGTGAATTCAATGCGGATGTCGAGTTATCATTGATTTCAAAGGCATATTAATGACACAGTAGGATGTAAAAGATCTGAAGGAGAGCTTGGAGTGAGTTAGACAAGGGAAAATAGGTGTTGACCTTAAGCCTCAACAGCAATGTGAGGGTTAAGAATTTCTCCCTTTTATTAAGGATGTGCAAGGGAAAAGTAAACTAAATCTAATTGATGAATAGAAAGAAAGTAAAATCACATAGCAAACTTTTCTCTGAACATCAGTCTTTATTCATATCTCAGGGGGAGATTGTTGGCATGTGGATGTTGAGTTTTCATTGATTTAAAAGGCATATTAATGACAAAGCAAGATGCAAAATAGCTGAAGGAGAGCTTGGAGTGAGTTAGACAAGGCAGAATAGGTGTTGACCTTAACCCTTAACAGCAATGTGAGGGTTAAGAAGTTCACCCTTTTATTAAGGATGTGCAAGGGAAAAGTAAACTAAATCTAATTGATGAACAGAAAGAAAGTAAAATCACATAGAAAAATTTTCTCCAAACATCAGTCTTTATTCATATCTCAAAATATATTTCATTAGCATCATACACACATACAGTTCTTCTCTATTTTATATATCTTATGCACCTACTCAGATTCTTTCTATTCTATGTATCTTATACATGTCTTATCTTGTGGCACACATATGTCATCTCATGTGGTACATCATATACATTAGATTAAGTACAATAAATATATTTCTTATAGAATAATACAAAAGACATTTCTTTTGGTAATGCCTTTGTCTCTGGGGTAGCCAATTGTTGCCCTCCACTTGAAGTGGGTTTATTTTTCTTTTCTACTTTCTGAATTTTTCTCAATTATTCTTTCCTTTCATTTAACTTCTTCACCCTTTCCTCCCTCTCTAACATTTGTTTTTCTATCTTTTTCTCTAACTCCTCTGCAACTATCCTATCTCTTTCTTGTGAACTCCTCATTATGATTGATTTTTTTTTTCTTAGTTAAGTTTTCACTTAATTCACCTAATCCTTCTTTTTTATTAGCTACGTAATTTGTTTTGCTTTTATTTTTCTTCATGTCATCTTTTTTCCGTTGTCCCAACCATCACCCCATTAATTTTTATCAATTATGTCTCTTGGATCACCACCCTTCACGTATGCCATCCCACGGTGTCTATCCCCTAAAGGAAATTTTCCGTGCTTCTAATTAATCCTTTTTCTACAAGTAAAATATTGATAAAAAAATGGAATTTGTTTGAAAAATCTACCTCGTGCTCCACTTAAAAATTTTCCTTTCTTGTAATAAAATTTGATCCAACCCTAAATAGCCCAAGTAATTATGTAAGAATCTAATGTGGTCTCAAACCAGTAATCGATTGCTTTGTTCCAGGTTTCTAAGTATGTTTAATTTTTCTTGGGTCTACTCAAATGGTTTTCTTAAATGTAACTATGGCCACTCTATTCTTGTAGTGTGTGCCAATATGCAAGGCCATAATAAATGTGGGAATTGAGACCAAAATTTCTCTCCATATTCTCCAAATAATTCTACTTCAATTTATTTATATGATGCTTTGAGTCTCTTTGCTTCTCCTTTGATGAAGATATTAATATGATTTTCCCGCCAATCCTCAATTTCTATCAGTTCTGGTTTCCCATACCCTGGTGGTGAAATTTTTCCAAAAATCCACCTAATAAAAGGAACCTGGGCTCAAACACCAAATTTTGACCTCAGACACAACGTAATTGTGGGTCTTATAAGTTCATTTTTTCCCAGCTAGAACTAACATCACAAAGGAGGGTAGTTATCTCTTATAAAATAAGTAGTTATCCTTTATTAAACATGAATAAACATATTACTGAAAACATCACTGGTTCAAACCACTAATATCACACATATATTGATCATAATTTCTTATAATTCAAAAAAAATATGTTTAACTTGATCATATTCATATCTCTAACTTTTAACATTGATTCCTCTCTTTCTCTTTATGATTATATTAAATATTTTCACTCATTTTCATGATATTATCTTCCCCTCATTTTACATAATTATATATCCTTTTAAAGTAAAAAATCTTGTCTTTTCACTCATAATGACTCATGATAACCATTGGTTAACTCTTATTTACACTATTAACTATTAATTAGTGGATATTTACACATATATCATGTTATTTATACATTTTCCTTGTGCAAAATATTATAGATTCTTCTTTTTTATCATTCTAATATGTTTCTAGCTTCTGTGGTATACTATAATGCTCATATAAATCCCTCAATCATCATAAAAAAAACTTCATAATATGAATAACTCTATCAACAACAGGACAAGGCTTGAGAACACCTAGTTGAGACTCAACTTCTTAAGGATCCAGTGACTAGCAAAGGCTAAATGGTGATGTGATATATTACTTGGATGATAACTTAGAAATTTTAGTAGGCATGTGACAAGGAAATAAGGTCATAATTATGGATTCATGGGCACATGAGTGGAATTGGTGAGACTAGCTCAATTTAGAAGGCCTAATCCTTAGTCCTAGTTCGCTCGATGACCTAGAAAGGTGAAGTGAAGGCATGATGCGGATGTAAAATCACGGTAAAGGTATGAAACATGTGATAGAACATGTTTAATTGGATACATGGTGAAGAATGTGACTGAACTGATGAGTTATGGTGTAAACTAGCTCAATTTGGCTTATTCCAATGACCTAAAATAAGTGTATGAAGTAAAAAAAATATCAAGAAACTTCAAGCATGAAAATTGTGTAGGGACATTTCCAAGAGTCCTTATATGAAGCTATAATTCATAAATAAATTCTTAGATTCATATTTAGGGTCATTTCTATGGTCGCCATTCAGGACAAGTACGTTTAGCATGCCCAAATGAGATGGGATTGGAAGTTCCAATGAGAACGATGAAAAAGTTTCCATTAGAGATCATGAAGGAGGTAGTAATGAAGGTGTGGACTAAATTTGAGTACTAAAGAATAATTTTTGTCTAACAAATTAAAGTTTTACCAAAATGAGGCTAAGCAAGGTATGCTAAAATAGTGCCCTAATGTCTTAGCAGTCAATCTAAATTGAAAAGCATTCTTTAGATAAATCATAAGAGACATTTTTGAAGAGCATAGGGATACAAATATTTTCCAAAAATTATAAATTCAAAAGGATGCAGGATAAGAAAATTCTATCCATTTTTCTAGCACATTCTAAAACCCTCTTAAACCCCAGTTGGAATCGGTATGGAGAAAAACGCTTGGTTATGCCTCCAAATGGAATTGTTTTTTTCTGAAAAATGACTTGAGTGTGTAGAGAAATCATCAGAGGTCATTTTCATGGTGGTTTGAGCTTCTGAATCATGGTATACCCCATAAGAAAATAATTATACATGCATAATAAGCTCACAAAAACATTGCAAATATAAATAAAATTTGAAAAAAATCAATACTTGGCCAAAATCTGGAAGTTTCCTTGACGGTTACATGACCACCGCTTTTAGCAGAGTGTTGGTTTCACAACCTTCATGGTGGCTACACATTAGCCATTTTCCTAAGTGGAAATTGTGTAACCACCACGGCGGTTGTTGAACCACCACTCTGTGCAAAGCGGTGGTTTTGCAACTGTCGCGGAGGTTCCGCTTGTGAAATACGGGCCATTTCTAAGTAAAAATAAATTTTTTTGCAAAAATAAACCAAATTTTAAAAAACAAAATTTAACTCCTACATGGTGCCCTCTTATGGTCATTTTCACTGTAAACTCATTAAAATTTACCCCCTATGGCTAGTTTTAACAAATTCCTACATTTTAGGGTGAAAATAAACAAATGCATATAACTAACATGTTCGTGACCCGCTACTTCTACCGCTGGTTATGCTATCATTGTTACTAAGTAATCTTGAATTTTATTGTATTCTCACCGTAATCCGTTATAGGTAATTTAGAGCTTTAAAATATGCCAAGTAGGTAAGTGCAAATGATTTCTAGAAATGGTAAATTTTGATATATATATAGTGTGCTTTCTAATATTATTTTGATCGTGTGTTTTTCAAGGAAAAAGCACTGGCGCAAGTATATTTCTCATCCCCGTTGACTTGGTAAGTCCTCTTATCATTTTTTATTTAGCGTATTTTGTTGATTATATCTTTATCTGCACTTGATTCCCGTTTTCTCTTGTAGGTGGCGGGAAGCTTGGATTGGTGTAATTTCAACACATGGGAATGTAAGGTATAATTTATAACCTTCCCATTTGGGAGTGTCATACTTGGACTTCACATTTTACACCTTCATGGCTAAAACAATTCTCTGAGGGGGAAATATGTATGCACCCTAGATTGCATGGTGTTATATT
This sequence comes from Taxus chinensis, assembly GCA_019776745.2. Lineage (NCBI taxonomy): Eukaryota > Viridiplantae > Streptophyta > Pinopsida > Cupressales > Taxaceae > Taxus > Taxus chinensis. The sequence goes on along the minus strand of CM034148.1, from coordinate 210,112,254 downwards.
GTTCGAACGGTAAAATCCCCAATGATGATAACTTTGATTTCTAAATAAATGATGAATCCAAGTCTCATTCCTTTTCTTTTTTCTTATTTATATGACTTATTCTTCCTTGTTTCTTAGGTTACTAGCTTTGCATGCTTCCCTAAACACATTTTGGCCCATTTTTTGTTTAAGTTACGTAATTGCCTGTCTACCCTAAGTGGCGGTTGCATAACTTCCGGTCTACACAGACCGGCGGTTCTATGCACATAAATATGGGACTTAAACAGTGTTTTTTGTACGTGTGTTGTTTTCTTCCAAGTTATCTTCTCACATGTTTCTTGACCAAATCATTTTTTTAGCTTAATGGATATGTATGAACTTCTTCTTCATTACTTATTATTCTTAGTAAGTTAATTACCTCTTCCTATGGTGATTTGGAACTTCTTGGTTGTCAAGTATGTTACACCATTCCCTTGCCAACTTTCTATTAAAAAAAATATTTTTCCTGAAGCATTGGTTAGAGTTTCTTGAATTGGAATTGCAACGTTACTCTGCCAGAATCTCACCAAGAAGCACACAAGAAAACTTAGAGCCTTTTTCTTGTTACTCTCTTACCTGTATTGTTACCAGACTGTCTGCAACAAGCTAGCTCCAACACTTAAACATATTCTTCTACATACTAACCAGCACAACTCTCTAGACTACATTGGAATCATCATTGGAAAAGAAGCTGAGGGGATCAATAAAATCAAAACTAGCATTGGATATTGTATCTGTTCTAAATTTCTAGGTTGGAAATGTATTTAAATTCCTAGAAGCTTTCTCTCAGTAGTTGGATTTCAATTCATAATCAACTCATAATAATTTTTTGAAAAGGTAGAATTTATAATTCATTATATTTCCTGTAAGTAGCTTCCATTCAAAACTACTTCTCGACTCATCCCTGTGGATTTTTCTGGGAAGGATTTGGAGGAGATTATTTTGCACAGAGTCTTTTATATCTTCACTTTCAAATCACATGTATCTTTCTTTTATTCATTTAGTTATATTTAAACGTGCATACGAGAAAATATTCTCTTGAAGGCTTTCTCCCTACCTATCCCTATGGATTTGCAAGGGAGGTGAGTTTAAAGAAGCTTCCGTGTCTGTGCATCTTGTTGATTTTCTTCATATTGAAAAAGCAACTGTAGTAACTTTATTTTTTTACCGAGGAAGTTTCAGGGGAAGAAATTGCTTCCAAGAATCTTTTGATTCTTCTCGTGACTCTTAGGTAAAGCCAAAGGAAATAAGATCCGCATTTACAAATTGGGAAAATCCCTTGTTTAAATTAGATTATGATTAATTCATCTGCAACAGAGGAATAGTCACATCCGACTATTTCACTTTTCAATTTATTTCATTTTAGAGTATGGGTAGTTTTAATTTAATCATAAGAAATTTCATTGTCTAAATAAATTTTAATTATTTATTTCCAAAAAACTAGAAAATCCTCAAAAACATAGATTAAAATAGTTAGATTTATTTATTTGTTTTATTTCCTTTCATTTAAAAGCTTCTATAAAATATAAAAAACAATTAGATTAGATTAATTTCATTTATTTAATTAATTATTTGTACGTACATTTAATTAAATTAAAGGAGGGTAATTAAATTTGTTTAATTTGAATCTATTTTAATTTTTTGTTTGAAATAGGAACATAGATTTAATTAGACTGGAATTAACACAAGCTCCCTATGTTTCTTTGGTGGCTTAGGTTACCCAAACTTAGCCTTATCCTCTTTTAGTTTCTTTGCGTGTTTTGTTAATTTCCATAGATCTACCTATTTCTATATACACATGACCATCCAAGGCCCGAGAAAACCAAGACAAAGAGTGTGTGACCCAACAGCACTACAACAAAACACCATTACACAATTAACCGATATTGATTAGGGTCATAGACAAAATCATTTTCCATACCACTCTCGTTCCACCTAGCATCATCCAGTAGTTGATTTATTTTAACGACGAGGTGGATAACATGCCAACGAGTTTTGGGCAAAAAAGTCTTGGAAGAGACTAGAGTTATCCTCATCCCCATCTAATCGTTCACATATTCATGACCCTTTCTAGAGAGAAATACATGTAGATGATGAAGGACAGATTTCCCACATTTCCCACAACCATTTTGAGGTTTATTTTTTCCTACATACACTGATCGTAATCTTCGTAGCAACCATTATTCTTGATCATTCCATTTCATACCTGAGAAGGTAAGATAGGTGCATTCACTGCCGTTGACAACAAGCAACTAACCCATATTGTTAGTTGAGGACATCTGTTTACCTTGATTTTTCCTATAGACATTTACCATTTATCCCACATATTCCTATTTATCCATTCCATGGTCATCTATCCATTCCATCTCGGTTGTCCTGACATGATCTCGGGAGGTTAAGCACATCTAGGAGTCATGTGTTGATTCTCGGGCATACAGTTTCTATGGAAAAATTCCATATATGATTATTTATATGGTGTTTCTTTTTTTTTAGCTCATTGTAGGTCACATAAGGTTAGTTTTACCTCTACTCTGTCACACATGTACCTACAAAAAACCCTAGCTACTTACACAATACTTAAGAAAACATTTAGATGAATAAATATATGCATATGCTTGAGTCATACTGACCTCGGTAGTCACCACAATGTGATTATCACCAAGTGTTACACTACATTGTAGACTCACTGTAGTTCTAGTGTGTATGTGTGTGATTAGAATAGTGTCCCGTGATTTAGGTTTCCCTAGTGTCAGTCGCACAAAGAGATAACCCAATACAAAATGTGTGGTATGGAATTTAGAATAGCTCCCCCTATGTAGTGAATAATATAGTCCAAAATGCAGTCCTTGATGTAGTAGATAGAAAATATTAGCTCCTTGCTATAATATGTGCCTCTTGAATGCTTCCCCTGATGTGGTTAAATAAGACATATATATATGATTACTTTACTTAAGTTTTATCATTAACAAGTGAAAGGTCGACCAAGGGTGATAAAATAAGGCAATAAATAAGTAACATCCGAAAGATAGAAAAAAAAGTACAAGAGGAAAGAAGTACCCATAGGGGATAGTAGCACCTGGGTTATCCTATCCATAATTGGTGGTCATGTACAGGGTGTTCAAAAGGTCAAACAGTGAAATCAAAGATGAGTTGGATGTCAGTTGGTATGTAAAACTGTAAGTTTTCAATCAGAAATAGTAAACAATAAAGATGAAAAGGATAAAATTAATGTCAAATAAAAGTAAAGGGGTTTTAATGAGTAATTTTCTCACTTAGGAATCATTCATATACATGAATTATTTAGAGGTTATATGTACATAGTAAGTGTGTGATTTAGTGACTACATAATTGTCTAAATCCACCCTGTGTCCTAAAAAGTAACTTCTTAGAGTGAATGTGGATCAAAATTATATGCAATGAAAAGTGAATCACCATGGATGATTGAATGAAATGTCCAAGTTTCTAATGGATCTCATACCATGGTTTGGTTCCTATCTAAGGAACTATGTTCCTCATACAAGGTGGGAGTTCTAACTACTCTATGAAGGGATGGTGAATCCAAAGCAGTAGCAAAGAAAGAATGTGGAAGTTCATGTAACTGTGTAGAATATTGTCTGATATCTAATGAGTCTTGAATCAAAGTTCCTACTCCTTAAAAAGTATATGGTGGACCAGATGTAGGTGGATCAAGATAAAAAAATCCTCAAATTTTGGAAGGTGACAAGTAGATGGTAGAGGTGGGCCCCCATCACTATTTCATTCATTTATGCTAGAAGAGAAATCCTCATCATCTAAAATGTGATCAATCTCGTAAGTTTCATCAAGTACAGGAGAATATGATGAAGAATCTGAAGGAGGTAAAAAGTGAGAGAAGGAATATAGCCAAGTCTGATGATCAACTAAACCCATTGCAATGATAGTGTCATTGTGTAACTCCATGGCATACACTAAATCTAGAGTGAACTCAACTTGCATGCCATGACCAAGGTGATTAATCTAATAGAGTGATAGGAAGTTAGTTAACAATGATGGAATACTTATATCATTATTGAATGTTCCTCCAATCACTTCAACAGACCCTCTCGTAAATACCTGAGTAGAAGTGTTGTCACCTAGAAAAATAGTATACATGTCACATGGCACCAAGGAAGTGAACTCGAAATGTGAATAAGCCATTTCATCTTAAGTGCAAAAATCAATAACCCATGTAGGATTCAGTGGTACAATTGCAACTAGAGCTCTCCCCTTTAATTTCTCATTTCCCAATTCTTTCTCTTTCCTTTTTCCATTGTCATGCCTTGGAATATTTGTGAGTATATGAAGATGATTTGATAGACTCGGATACACCTATGTTGTTCTTCTCAAGAAGACTCGTGATAAGTTCAATATACTTCTTCAAAAATTTACTTTCATCATGCCTACCTATGCAATACCCACATTTGATCTTCTCTTTCTTAGGCTTAACACTCGAAGAAGAAGTGCCAAAAATTGGTTTGGTGGTGGGGTGATCCTTCTTGTTCTCATGATCCTTGTTCTTTTGTTTCTTCTCTTTTGAAGCCTTCTATATGTCATTTCCCACAAGTAGAGCATGTGGTTTATTGTCCTTTAATACACCCATCAGATCAGTTTATTTTGTTCCCGATTCAAATCAGAAATAAACTCATAAAAGGAGGTAATTTTTCATTGTGCTCTATGCTCCCTTTTGGTTATATAGACACCTAAAATCCACCTACGTAGTTCTAATACTAAATTTTTACTAATTTTCCTCCTTCTCGTCATTTCCATTATAATTAGTAATTTCCAACTAATTAACTAATGTTTCCCTAAATTTCGGTCAATTAATGACACTTTGTTAATTAACTATCCTTTCCCCCATTCTGGATGCCAATTAGCGACACTTCGTTAGTCATAATCCTCCACCAATCAATTAATTAACTATTATTAGTTAATTAAGCCTTTTTAACCATGCATTTAATCAATAAACCTTCTTATTGATTAAATCCTACCTATTTCCCTCTAAACCACCTTCAAATAGATTTTATAACATTATCCTAGCCTATTAATTAATCTTATTTGATTAATTAAATCATCTCCAACTCCCATGAGTTGTTAGTCACTTGTTAATTCCTCTAAACAAGTTTATCCTTTCTAATTCTCCTTTATCATTTATCCCACATGCACTAGTTTGCAAGCTTCTCCCAAATTGGAAATCTATATAAAGGACCCTCCTACCTTCTTTCACACCTACACCATGCTTTGAATAGTGATTATTATAGGCATATGATAAATTCATTCTCTATTATTGGAATAATCTCTTCATCTTTGCATCTATTATCTCATAGTTGAGTAGTAAGGGAAGATCCAAGCACGGCCTTGTATCCATTTCTTGGTGAGATACTTTCCTCACTTTGGAGACAACATAAAAATTGATTTCTTATGATCTAAGGAGGTTCATAATTGTATAGCAATCATACATTAAAAACTAGTGATGGCTTAGCATTAGATGTTTCATTCATTTTTATGCATTAGATTAGCTATTTCCTTTAAGATTTTATCTTGATGTTAATGGTAGGATAGATTTGTTTTGAGACTACTTGTTGTTAGTTTCATTTAAATATCTTAGTTAGTTCAGAATACATAAAGGTTACATGGAAGGTAGAGATAAAAATTTGAATAGTCAAGACCTAGTTTGGAGAGGACAAATAATAATTTGTGAGTCCTTGTTGTCAATTCCACATTCTTTCAGTTACATTCTCAAATAGTTGAACTTAGTGAAGTAGTCTTGAAATGTGTCAAAATTGTTAGGACTAAGAATAATCAACTCATTTTCCATTTTGTGCCCTCTCATTTCATCTTTTTTCCCAAATAGTTATTCTAAGGTGCCCCATATATCCTTGGGTGTTTTGGTATCAGTTATATGAAAGCGCATATCCAGTGACATAGAAAGGCATACAAAACCATAGGCTTCATCACACTTGTCAAACCATTTCTCTTTATCTGCAGTGACTGTTGGTTCAGTTTACTAACCCATAGTTATCCTATAGAGCTTCTTGTTTTGCAAAGTGAGTGACATGGAAGTATTCCATCCATGATAGTTCAAGGGAGTAAGCAAAAAAAATAAATTGGAAGCCATGTGTATATTTGAATGTGTTTGCCAAAGAAAATAATGAATGAGAAAATAAGGGATCACACTATTTTCTAAACCCCCTAAACTTATAGAGGTTTAATTAAAGGAAGGCAAGAGAATACCTCCAATATGTAGAGCTCAGAAAAACTTGCACTTTAAAAAAATGGCACGTCAAAAGGAGCTATCAGTTGAAATTTATAGAAAAGTAACGTTTTGGCCCTACTAAAAACCTTGGAAATCTTGAAATGAGCTAAGTCAAATTTTTCGGCATGTTTTGCACCTTCCAAAACCATAAACATACGCGCGTCACTACAGGCCTTAGTGACGCGCGTCAATAGACCTTAGTGACACACGTCAATAGGCCTCATAGTGGTCGCGTCAACAGGCCTTAGTGACGCGCGTCACTAAGGCCTTTTTTAACTTTAAAAACTTTATAATTTGAATGTGATGGGGTAAGGTGGTAAGAAATATAACTTAGTTTCCATGTGTAATAGAGGTGAGAGGATTTAAGTTAAAAAATTCACCTTTTCAAAATTTTCAAAAATAATGATATTTGAGATCCCCACAAAATCATCCATCAAACTATTTTCCATTACAGAAAAAACTTCATACTATGAACTCATATTTGTTGGAGGATTTGCTACCATAATCACTTCTCTAAAGTAGTGATTTATTTTAAATTAAGAAAAATCTTGTGGAAAGGGAAGAGAGAATTCAGTTTCTAATTTCTTGTGCTCCCTATTTTTAAGGCCTTGAATATGATCAAAGAGTTGTATTTGATTTCAAGAAGTAATGTTTTTCCCTTTAGATAGCATCAACATTTTGTGTAATGCTCAAAATCAAGCCTCATTATTTGTTACCATAATTTTATCTAAAGATACTTCCCAATATAACTTGTCTAATATTTCTTGGGACAACCTATCAGAATTTAATTCAAAGAAACTTATAGAAGTGGCAACAAAACTTTTACCTTTTAATATTTTTAGGGTATGGATTGATATTTACAATTCAATTGATAAATGTTCCTAACCCTTTACTCGTGTCCCATTAATATGATGTGGGATTTGACATTTACAAGTCAATTAATATAGATTTATATATAATTTCTTATCCAATCAGAGATCATATTTTCACTTGTTAAGAAATCATGGTTTCATAAATTATTTGTTTTCATGATAGATATTTCTTTCCATAAGAAAGTGGGATAGATTTACTCGATATTATAACTTAAATCAAGTAGTTGCTCTGAAAATGCTAGTTATTGATACACAATAATATTAATATTTTATCTTATTTACTTATGGCTAAGAAATGAGTTTTGAAATCATAAGTTCTTTGGCATACAAGACAAAAATTAACTATTCACTATTGAATTTATTATGCTTTATCATTAGTTATAAACATTGGAATTTTTTTCCCTTTTTTAAAGGAATTTAGAAAAAAAATGAAGTTTAGTTTAAAGCATATATTACAAAATTTATAAGAATAATGTTGATTTATATGCTTGGGAGTCACTATTTATATGGAAATCTTGGAATTATTATAGTGACCCATGTTTTGAACATTGTGCAAATACCATTTTTAGGTTCTCATAATATATTTTCCATATGGGTTATTGATTATTTTCTTTTACAGTTTATTGGGAGGCCACCTCACATTGATTTGGAAGGTTTTGTACTTCTCTATACATGTAAATGGGTATAGTTGTAGAAGAAAGTTAATATAATTTGTACATAGATTTTTTTTTTTTTTGAATAAGTGATGTTGCATCACAATATTGCTAGGGGACACTTACATTGATTCTATTTTTGTTTGGCTTGGTTTTGGATCAATTGGGTATATTTTTTATAGAATTTTGGATGGGAAATTTTAATTAAAGTTTTTGTTAGGGACTATTTAGAATTATTTTTGTTTAATTGTTTTGATCTTCATGTTTTACAGGTGTTGTTTCTATTGTCACGGAGGAATGAACCCTTTGGGGAGTGGTGTGATGTCTCCCCTTCCAACTAACAAAATTGAAACATGCATAGGTTTTGGGTGACCTATATGTTGGAATGGGCCTCCAGAGAGGGTCGGTTCCCCTAGTGTAACACCTAAGACTAATTTTACTCCTAAAATTACTCTACTTTGTCGAATCAACGAGGAATATGGAGAAGGAATTAAGGGGAAAACTAAAAGGATGGGGATACACCAAAAATTTTGAGGATCTCAGACTTGTTTGAACCACACAAATGAACCATAGGAACCATACACATCATACACAACCTACAAATGGGTATGTCAATGCAAAAGTGTTTCAGTGATTCATAAACTAAAATTGATCCAATGTTTAAATAGTTTGCAAAATAGATACTTAAAAACTTAATAATTGATTTAAAACTAATCCCAAATCTGATTTAAAATCATCCAAAACTGAATCAAAAATCTGATTTGAAAATGTTTATTCATTTCTAGTTTACATGATCAAAAGGATCAAATAACAATTTTTCAAAATGCTGTGGAAATGATATAATTTCATCCAAATAGTTAATTTCTGATTTAAATCTATAAATATCAGAAGAAACATATGCATACTAAACACACAACACGAAAATTGATAACGGAGTTCACCCGCTGATCAGGCTAGGTCTCCAGGATAGCTTAGAACACCATCCAATCCATTAAAAATCAATCTGCAAGTACAATGATTAAAACTTACAAAAGAATAATGGATTAAAATCTGCAAAAATATTCTTATCAAACCTTCAAATAACTTGGAACTCGATCAACAATGTTCTCCACCTTCCTGTAGCGTTTGCAAAATCCATTTCCCCATGTTCTATGTCAAAAATAGTAGAAAAAATATTTAAAGTGACATCAAACAAACACCAATCAGGAAAATTCAAGACTCAAGCTGATCATTTGGGAATTCTACACATTTATAAAGTTATCCAAAAATCCTAAAATTGCCTCTAAGTGGCTTAAAAATGACCAAATGTAAAAATTGTCCTTTATGGGACTTTACACAGTTGATTTAACAAATATGGAAATTCGTAAAACCCTAGATATTATAGAGTCGCATATGATAAATAATATGCTAAATTACATATCTGACGTAAGCAATAAGCAAAGTAAATTAAAACTTTAGGTGCAAGGGAGAGGATAAAGGACTCAGTTGATTTCACAATAAATCCCAAAGTGTTATGGAATAGAAAATTGTTGAACATGAGGATGAGACTATTGCAACCGTACTCAGGAAATTCTATAATTTTCATATGAGCTTGGACTAGATCAGGGGTGCCTAGGCACTAGAGACCTATGGTAGGCACATGTGACTGCGTACAAGGTTGGAACTTGGTTCTTCTTGTGTTACACCAATGTCACTAACCTTCATTGTTTATCACTTTTGTGTCACACTATGCCCACAAAATTCACCTATAACCTAAAAAACAAATGATCTCCTGCAAAACCCCAAAACACATCAAATCCTAAAAATAAAAATATGCAAATGCGGAGTCAGAATGACCCCGATGGTCACCCAACTAGGTGAAATTATGACCGAGAATTGCTCTACATCTCAGAATCCATGTACTTTGTGTGTGTGTGTGTGAATGATGCTCTAGGAGGATCTTATGCAAGATGCAATTGATAGTGAGCAATAGGTAGATGTAGCAATGTAGATAGATGTGTGGATGGAAAAATGAGCTTCCCCTCCTATGAAGTGTATGCAGAAAATGCATTCCCTTGTCCCTTGAATGAAAGCTATATGGATGCCTTAATTCTCTTAAAATTCCTTTGGATGTAACCTTAGGCGGTGATAGTAGATGTTTATAGCCTGTTCCTTTATTGTGATCACATAGCTTTGTATTTTTATGATTCCCTTGGTTGAATTTTGTAATTGACAACTAAAATGTTGACCCAAAAGAAAAAAAGATTCCCAAAACATAAAATAGGCCCAAAAGAGGTGAGTAAGATACAAAGAGGTCAGGGCCCCCAGAGGGGATGAGGGCACATGGACATTGGCATCCTGGTTGGGTGCTAGGGTCTAGAGTCAATAAAGATAAAGCAATGAAAATCAGACTGGGTTGTAGGGTATGCAAGACCAAAGAGGAAACCAGAAAGACATAAACGAGGCCAAATATATAAGTCAATTACTAGTTTCCTCACTTAGGAAAACATATGAATAGTGGTATGTGATTAGGACATAGAAATGTACCCAAGTGCATGATTTTGTGTCTACATTTTCCCCCACTTTATTTTGTTGAGTGAATACTTGATAACATAAAGTAGATAAGAGATGTGTACCTGATAAATATTTAGATCAATGGAAAAAAGTGTGTCGAATAGACAATGAAAAGTATGGAATGATAAAAATGAAGTGTGGAAGCTAAAAAGGGGGAAGTGACCCTAGGGGTGAAGCATATGAGTGTTGTACCATGTTGTAAATGTTTTTTTTAATCTTAATGAAAGGTTGCTTCTCATTGTGTATTAAGGATGGACCTAAAGAAGAGAGAGAGAGAGAGAGAGAGAGAGAGTATTCAAAGTCATGTGTCATGAAAACTCTATGAAAGCATGTAAAATTATGTAAAAATGTGAAAAAGTAGCAAAAGGAACATGTGCACCTGATCCGTGATGCGTGAAAAGGATAAAAGGTGTCCTCAAAATGTTATAGAAGAACAATTTTTTTGGGCGTCTCACACCAAGTGCGAGTTCTTTGGGTGATCTCATGCCAAATGTGAGTTCTTTGGGAGATCTCATGTCAAGTGTGAGTTTTTTAGGTGATCTCACGCCAAGTGTGAGTTTTTTGGGTGATCTCACACCATGGCAGAAAAGTGTTGGGGAGAAAGGTCTAGTGTTATTCTCCATCCCTGACTGCTTCCCAAATTTATACACCATTATAGATGGTGTGATCTTTCTTTGTTCTAGTTTGATCCAAGTAGAAAAATAAGATAGAATGCATTTTGATTGCTAGAGGAATGTTCCTGTAATGTTAAAAGTATTGTGTAACTGCTATAAAATGTGTCAATGTGAGAATGTAACTGTAACCTCCCCCTGGTTATAGGAGCCTAGGAAAGGTTGAGAGCACCTAGGTGTTAGTGTCGGTATCTGGGCTTTGGCGTTTGTGCTAATTTGAGGACCCAAGTCAAAATATGGGTCGTTTATAAAACTTTTTACTATGTTGATTATGTGTTGAATTGTACTATACTGAATTTGTACTAAATTATACTATGTTAAAGCTCTGAGTTGTTTTATGGGGTGAATTATTCACCTAATTTATTCCCCCCTTGTTTGGGGTGCATGCAATGTTGTTAGGAGGATGCATCCCTAAGGAGAGGACCGTGTGATGAAATGAAACAGATACCCTACAAGGGGAGGGAATATGCATGGTAAAAACCAAGGCACATGTAAACAAAGTGGCTAGAAACATGTTTTAGTAAAAATAAAACAAGTATGCATATATAAGACAAAGCATAAGCTAGTAAGAAAGAAGACAATGTAGACCACAAAAGGTGGCTTACAAATGTGGGACATTGCTCATAATGTCGCAAGACAATCAGGGATAAAGTGGCAAAAAGTATATAAGAAATGAACAAGAAAGACAGAGGGCATAGCCCGTAAACAATGGAATACAAGAGAAATAAAGAAATAACAGATAACCATGGTGGCAACTAGCTCTTGCAAGTAAAATTTTGCACATGAAGCACCCCTTAGTATGTTAGAAAGATTAAAATTATGTCAAAGCGTGTATGAGATGATATAGAGTAGTGTGCTAATAAGAGTAGTAATTAGTACAAAATGAAACAATAACACCTATAGTGTGTATGAAATTAGATGCCCCCAGGAGCCTCGGTGGGACTGGTAAGAGGTGCAGTTCCAAGCATCCATGTTGTGTGTAAATATCTATACAAATTCTGCATCCACAAATAGATAACAAGTGACTGTGCATGTTTATAAAGAAAGTATAATGACATATGAAGTATCTGTCTAGCATGGTAAGAAAAGTGTGCATGTAACTAGTATAAGCAAGCAAGAGTAGGACCGTAGGTGCAACCAAGATAAGCAATATGTTGTGAATGAGTAATATGTAATGGAGTGATATGCAATGTGTATATGATAGGAGCTACATGCCCCCCAAGCATATGTGAGTAAGAATGAGAGGAGGTTCATTTATAAAATACCCCTCGATAGTTAAGAATGAACCATAGAACAAGAGATCACCATCAGCAAATGGTTCGAAATATGTGCTAGATAGATCAATGAATCATAGAGCATAAAGAGTGTGAATGTGGTGAGGATCATTTCATATTTATACCCTCAACATTTGAGTATGAATTGTGGAACTAGTGTGTTTCATAGGTTGATGATGATACAAGCAATGTATCAAGTTGTGTAATGATGCACAAAAATATGAAGTATGAAGCACAGAGCGTGATAATAGAAAGAAGAGATGCCTAAGAATGCTATGAGGGGGGAAGATAAGCATGATTTCGATTGCTTAGGAAGTCAATGAGTTGTAGTAGAAATATGAGGAGGATGAGATGATGTAGTAGTGGTTGACATAGATGGAGGACGTGGATGGATAATGATCTTAGGTGGTGGATGAATGAAAATATTAATAGTGGGTGGAGGAAACAAGGGAACTGAAGTAGAAGCACACTTGTACAGAATAGGATAAATAGACTGTTCATGAGAGTGATATCCAAAGGTAATGACACCCTTGTCTTCTAATTGTTGTAACTTATCATGAAAGGCACAACAGTCATTTTAATGGTGTCCATTGAATGTGGCGAGCTTAGGGATGATGAAATTTGGAGGAATTTGATAGGTGTAAATGGTGAGTGCAAAAGGAGTGTGAATAAGTAAAGAGGAAACTAGAAAGACAAAAAAGAGGCCAAAGATAGATGTCAATTACTAGTTTCCTCTCTTAGGATTCATATGAATAGTGGTATGTTATTAGGACCTAGAAATGTATTCAAGTGCATGATTTTATGTCTACAACAGTTATGGACCCATTACCTTTCAAATACCACAAAGTGCCTTTTATAATGTTTCTAAGGAAGTGGTGGATTAGTAAGGGCTCATGTTCTTTTTCCATAAGTCATGGAGTTGATCCCCCATAGGTGCATAGAATCCTAAGTAAGGCATTGACATTTCCTTTTTATCCCACATGAAGCACATTTTGTGGGGAGGATAGGTTTAGATTGGGTGTTGTGGCTATAGTGTGTTGGCCACGGGGATGATTTTATTGGCAATGAAAATCCACAAGGCTGTGTTGGGATAAGATTAAGCTAATCATGTGGTGCGTTGGGCATGAGTGTGAAGCGCTTGTATTTGAATGTGTATACCATGTGGAAAATGTGTGTTAGAATGTGGCAAGCAGTTGGCAATGTATGCAAACATGAAGTATTTAGGTTGGATGTGGAGAATGAGGCAGTAGGCCATATGGTGGCCTGTGGACCCACTATGTGGAACTCTCTAAAGTATCCAACTAGCTAATGTTCCCATCCTGTCATGTGTCATCACCAGGATACATGACATAATATGGCATAAAACTATAGTGAAATTAGGAAAATTAAAGTTACACTAATATACCATGACGGGCAGGTCCCCTTCTAAAAAAATAGTGGACCTCATTGTTGAAAACAAACTTTTTTCCCTCCTTTCGAAGACTAGAGGGTTATACCAATAACATCCATGATCACATTTTTTCCTCAATCAACTCTAAATTACACAAATAGACTTTTTGCACGACCCAGGGTACTACAGACATGTGTTTTCCCTGTTGACCCAATTTGACCCTGAACTTTGACCAGCAATATCAGGATCATACGATGTTTGATTTATGTGTTTTAATAGGCATTGAAAATATATCATAATGCTCTTCCATACTATAATGGTTTAGGGATAACTATGGAACTAGTGATCACCCATAATTTCCTCCAAATCACACCTCCTTGATAAAAACCTTTTAGTCCTCAAAATTCCAGTCACCCATTTAATATGCTAAACGGATCTCTGCATCACACAAATATACATAAACCATAATATAACATAGTGGTTAAGATTGCAAATATTGAAATGCTTATCATATAAATGGATTAGTGTGTAATAAAAATTAAAATATTTCTCAGCAAGTTCCCAACAAAATCCCTGTGATTCTGTTAATACTACAAATGCCCAAAATTATATTAGTAAGAAATGAAAACCAAATTCTAATATTAAGCGGGTGTCCACTGACCCTACAAAAAATATAAACTTGGAGAAATATCACTGAAATCGATCAATATGAAATAGATGACTAAATGTCAAACATAGGTGAGTGTCTATTGATCCTATGAACTGCAAAAACTGTTAACTCTGCAAAACATATCTAAAATAGATCAAAATTAAATAGGTGAATAAATGTAAAACATAGGCAAATGTCCATTGACCCTATGAAGTTGCAAAGTATTGTAAATGATCAGTATGAAATAGACTGCCAAATGCCAATAATGTGTGATGTCCATTGACCCTGTGAAACTGTCAGTGACAACAAAATATCACTATAAAATATCACCCAAAGCAGATCAGTATGAAATAGACAACAAAATAGTTTCTCAACAAGTCTCCATCTGACCCTATGATAGTGGTAAATCACTACAAAATATCATGGAAACAATTCAGAAATTAAACTGCACAATGTCTATAAAGAGGAGAGAGTTAACTAAATCCTTGAAACTACCAGTGAGGATCAAAATATATATCCAATGTGAAAGTGGGGATAGAATCAAAACTTCCTGCCAAATGTCACAATCCAAATCGGTGAAACTACCATTCACAACAAAATATCACCAGGTGCAACTACAAACTAGTTTGTTAGTGCAAATATTATACACCCTAATTGTAACCACATATGATAGTTACTAAAATGAATGATAACCAGATCGTACCAAGCCAAGAACACAGATTCTAATCAAACACCACGATTAATAAGATGAAATTAATTCATCATAATAACTTTACATAAATCTTTGCAAACAAATGAGTAGCAATAATAACAATCTAAGAACCAGTCAAGGTCGTAGATCAAGCCATAAATCAAGGAAATAACTATTCATCAAAGAACTAGTTACTTTCGTAGATTTATGAGAGAAATAGACATCAAGGATTTAGTCAATACCATAGATCTCGGAAAGAACTAGTCAATACCATAGATCAAGGAAAGAACAATACCTAACAACTATATAATATCTCCTAATATCTAAATAAGATAAAATAAATATCCACACACATAAGTGGGTGAGGATAAATACAATAAAGGTAAATAAAGTACCTAGGTGAACATGAGCTAAGGTAAATACCTACTCTAACAGTTAAAAATAAATGCCTGAAAATAAGGGACTTAAAGCATGTGCAAATATCACATGTGGATACAATAATTTTGTAAATTAATTACAATACAAATGGTTCCTAAATGTGTCTTATAATCATCCATATATTGCACACTAAAAACGACAACAGATGAAAATCCAAAATTAGACATAACGAGAATGCCCACTAAATTTGTATATTATGTTGTCTAAATCACAATGGAATTTTTCAACCATAAATGTGAGAAGATAAATCTTAGCATGTTAAACATGGCACTCATTTCTTCCCTATAAGTGACTCCAAAATCCATATTCAAAGCCAAAATCTTATGGGAAAAATATCCTTTCTACATACGACAGGAATCCCACAAAAGTATGCTTTGAAAAATATGCATGCTAATTAACAATATTAGCTACGTAAATAAAAACTATCCAAGAAATTTGTTTTACCAAATCAAGTGTTTATCCCTCTTTCCAGTTCAACAACTTAAATAAAAGGCTACACCATAAAAAACCTCTTGTATAACGAAATAGTGATGAAGCCTCATGTTTTTAAATAGTTATGAAATACTTATAAAACAATGCATATTTCTTTCCAACATGCCACACAAAGGTTATCCAATCAAACATTGATATCAAAACCCAAAACTATATATAAAAATAGTCATTTATCATAGACAAGAAATGTTGGAATAATTTTACCTTCATTCAGAAAATGAGAACTATACACCTGTTGAGCAAAGATTAACAAATCGTTGAATTTTGAAAAAACTTTAAGATTGCATCTTACAATGGTTAAGAACGGTTGTGAATATAAAATCAGCTTAAAACCAATTATTACCCAAAATGTAAATGATTGCAAAAACAATGTCTAATTCCCTGAACAATTTCCAAATTCCATCTCCATATTTTAAAATGGAATGTTCTTTTCAATTGCTCCTAATATAAGGACATAGGCATAAAAATAGATACACATTATACCAAAAAAGAAATCTTCAGAATATGGTCTTCACCCACCAAAACACTATGACCAATGATAACTGAATGGATTCCATTTTCATATTTTCCATGCCCTACAAGTGAGACCAAGAGAGATCCACTTGTTCCTCGCATTACATGGTTCCCTATGTTCTGTAAACAATTTGTACTCCCAACAACTGCACACTAAAAATGGAAGATCAACAATCCCAAATGTTTGCACAAACTGAATAAAACCAATTGAAAAACTAATATCAATAAATACAATCAAAAGCTAATCTAACATTCTAACCAGCTCTGATACCAAAACATGATCTGTAAACTAACATTGATCTCATGTTTAAAAATTTTGAAAAATGGATACTTAAAAATTTAATCATTTTCTGAAATTTATCAAATAGGAATTGATTAAAAACTGATCCCAAATCTAATTTAAAAGTGCCCTAAAACTTATTCGGAAATTTGATTTGAAAACAATTATTTGTTTCTAGTTTATATGATCAAAAGGATCAAAATACAATTTTTGAAAACGTTGTGGAAATGTTATAATTACATATAATTAATTAATTTGTGATTTAAATCTACAAATATCATAAGAAACAGATGCATATTGAACACACAACACAAAAATTGATAACATATTTCACCCATTGATTGGGATGCATCTCCAGGATAGCTTAGAATGTCATTTGGTTCATAAAAAATCAATTTACAAATGCAATGATTAAAAATTACAAATAATAATGGATTAAAATCTATAAAAAAATGTTTATCATACCTTCGAAGAACTCTTAACTTGATCAACAATGTTCTCCACCTTCCTATAGAATTTGCAAAATCCATTTCCCCATGTTCTACGTCAAAAATGGCAGAACAATGCTTTAAAGTGACTTCAAACAAATAACAAATCAAGAAAATTCAAGGCTCAAGATGATCATCTGAGAATTCTACATATTTCTCTAGTAATACTAAAATCTTGAAAATGCCTCTAAGTTGCTCAAAAACGACCAAATGTAAAAATTGTCCCTTATGGGACTTTACACATTCATGGACCCATTACCCTTCAAATACCACAAAGAACCTTTTATAATGTTACTAAGGTAGTGGTGGATTGGTAAGGGAGCATATTATTTTCCCATAGGTCATGGGGTCGATCCCCCATAGGTGCATTGACTCCTAAGCATGGCATTGACCTTTCCTTTTTTATCCCACCTGAGGTGCATTTTTTTGGGGAAGATAGGTTTAAATTAGGTGTTGTGGCTATGGTTTGGTTTTCACGGGGTCACTTTTGTTGGTAATGAAAATTTGCAATGCTATGTTGGGATAAGCGTAATCTAACCATATGTTGCATTGGGAATAAGTGTGAAACACTTGTCTTACGCCATGTGGACAATGTGCGTTGGAATGTGGCAAGTAGTTGGCAATGTATGAAAACATTAAGCACTTAGGTTAGACATGGAGAATGAGGTGGTAGGCCATGTGGTGACCTAAGGACCCACCACATGGACCTCTCCAAAATTTCTAACTTATTGATGTTCCCATCTTGCCACGTGTCAGCACCAGAATACACAATAGAATATGGGATAAAACTATAGTGTAATTGGGAACATTAAAATTACACTAATATACCATTGCAGTTGGGTCCCCTTCTAATACAAGAGTGGACCTCACTGTTGAAAACCAACTTTTTACTCACATGTCGAAGACTGGGGGTTAGACCAACAACGTCCATGATCACATTTTTTCCTCAATTAACTCCGAATTATGCAAACAGACTTTATACATGAGCCAGGGTACTGCAAACCTGCATCTTCCCTTTTGACCCATTTTGACCATGAATTTTGACCAATGATACCAAGATCATATAGTGTTCAAGTTACGCATTCCAATAGCCATTGGAAATCTATCAGAATGATCTTCCATACTATAATGGTTTAGCTAGAACTAGGGAACTTCTGACCACCCAAAATGTCCTCCAAATCATGCAGAGAAGGGTTTGAATCTGTGACAGAATAAAGAATGGAAAAAATGGCTCTGAAAGGGAAATTTGGTAAGCTCCACAACAATATCTTGCACACACTATTAAACACAATTTATGACCTAAAAATTAACATATAACTACATAAAGGCATGGAAATTAAACTACAAATCAGGGATAAAACAATATCATGAGATAAAATAAGCTTAAAGAAAAAATATTTCATGATAAACAAGTTGTAGGATGGTCAAAATGTCTCCTTTATTGATCTAAGAGGTGAAACAAGTAAAAAAGAACACTCATGGCCCCTGCTCTTCCACTCAAAACACTAAATTTCTCTAGGATAATGAATAGAAAGTGTAGAGATTGTTTTTATAATGAATTCCATGGAGTTTTATAGAGAATTGAGAGAGAGAAGGAGAGGAAAATAGACCATACATGCAAGTTTGAAGCTCAGAAATAGAGAAGCGTGTGATTTTTGCATGTGGATGCTACTCTTCTACTCAAAATAGATGATCATTCATGATTAAAATAATAAATCCATGCCCAGAAATATAAATTGGTGGTTTCATGCATGTTCTTGTTGTTTTTAAACTCTTGTGCATGGTCAAAAAGAGTTCTACTTGTTTGAAAATGTTTATCGTAGGCTCTGCATTATCAAAATAGAGTATTACTTGCATGATCCTTCCAATTTTAACTTTATGCATGATTAAAATAGCAACTTGTGAGAAGAAAACATTCCTGGGACGTTTTCGGGTTGTGCATGCTTTTATGTCAGGCTTGTCAGTGAATCAAGGAACATAATGAATGAGGGAACAATTCCCTTTATTCTCTCAAGGTATGACTTTATCGATTAATGTAGATATGCAAAGATGGGGAGATGGCGTAGAAGCGGGGCACTGAAAGAATGGTGGAACAGTTCCTCAAGTCTTTGGAAGGACCTACTTAACTGATTATACTTACTCTTACCTTTCAGAATTTCCAAGTTCATGGGGACCTACAAGATTCTGGGAATAGTTCCCAGTGTTCAATGAATTTCTGACTTAACTGACTCCTTTTTTAGTCCCCAAAAATCCGCATCGGTTATGTAATGAAGTGGAAGAAAAAAGGATTAGAAGAATTGTTCCTTATGGTGTCGATATATCCTCTCAATGCACTGTTGTTCTCTTTTATGTGGTTTTGTCCATTCAGAGAACTGGCAGAACATTATAACAATGCCCCAAGTTCCATCTAAACCTAACTTAGCCAATTTTTGTGTCCATTTTGACCAAGGCGATAAAGTGGGGAACTGGAGGAACTCGGGAACAATTCCTCATGTTCCCCCAAAGGCTGATTTGGCCCAATTTTGACCCAATTTTTTCAAATTTTGATGAGCTTCTTGATAATGAGACTTAACAAGAGGGAGAGAAATCCCCAGAACATTGATTTTTTTTCTCATACTTGTAAAAATTTGAAATTTCCCTGATCTAGAACAACACCATGACTTGTCAAGAACACAAAAAATGGCTTGGCGGTTGATTTTGATAACAGTTCCTCTTCAACTGAAACTATGGGATCTTTGGAAACCCATGGGGGTACCCATCCTATATCATAATCTAATTTTGGTGCCCAAAATGTTCCATGATATTTTTAGGACTTAGAGTTAAAATATTGAGCTTCAATTTTTTAACATGCTAGTATGAGAAGTCGCATGAATGAAAAATTCTTTTCCTTTTTATGTAAAGTCACAGATGAATCCATTATTTCATTCGAAATAGTCAACTATTATTTTTCCATGGGGACTTGTCCCACATCATCTGGGAAAAGTATCACATAAGGGTTTATATGTAGATTTTTTTTCTTGTTAATGTGAAGTGAAACAATGAAGTGGAGGCTCAGTGGGACAAGACATCATTTTTTATTGAAGCGAAAAAGTTTCTAAGTTAATTATTTCAATGGGGTTCCTATATTGTTCCACATGGCACAATCTCGTGAGGTCCGATCTCACAGAAAATTCAAAGAGTTGAAGATTAGGTTAAAATGCTCCATCAGCTGGAAGCTCCTTATAGACACTAAATCATGCACTTTGGGTAATTATCTAGTCATGATTTCATACTACTATTCATATGATTCCTAAGTGAAAAAAAAGTAATAATTAGCTGATGTCCTTAGCCATGTTTTTTTTCTTTCTACTGCCACTTTTGGTCTTGCACATATTTTTTCTCAGCCTGACCTCCGACCCTTCAGTTTATCTAAGTATGGACACCAACACCCATCCAGAACACCAGAGCTAGGCACTTTTGTCCCCTCTGGGTACTCTTGTCATAGTTGTAGTTTTCTCACCTCTTTTGGGTCATTTCTAGTCGTTTGAACATATTATCTTTTTGGTAATCTACCTTTTTCAGGGTTGATTATGAAATTCAAGTAAGGGAATCATATAAATATAAAGTTATGTGATCATAATAAAGGACCAATCACTAAGCATTAGTTATCACCACCTAAGGTTGCATCCATCAAGCATTAAATATCTTCATTGCATCCATATAGCACCATCAAATGGACACAAGGGATGGTTATTCTACATACACTTCATAGGAGGTACTTGTTCATTATATTCCATGCACACATCTATTACATTTATTTACATCTATCTTACTTGTCCGATATCAAGTGAGACACACACAAGAGCCACCTAGGGAACGATTTTCACACACACACACAAAACTACATTAGGTCTAAGATAAAGTGTATCACTCATTCATAAGTTCACCATTGTGATAGTTGAGGACATTCTAACCCCGAATTTTGAATCTTTATTTTTTGGGATTTGATGTCTATTTGAGGGTTTTAGAGGTGCATACTTCATTGTAGATTTGTAGTGAGCTCAGTGATCATTGTACAACCTCATAGTGATCAAAGGTGAACAACAACGAACAATAGAGAACAACTCAAGTTCCTATCTCGAGTCTATAGCAAGTATGGGCACTCCTGTCCCTTTCTAAGAACTCTTGTCTAGTATACTCCTCCATATCTAAATTTTTTGGGGTCTCTGTGTGACTCTCTTGATGGGTTGTTGTAACTTCCAATCATTTAATCAACCTATTCAAGTGTTGATGTCATTATAGACCACGGTTGTGTTCAAGGCTGTATGGAGAGAGTTTGATATGCATCTCAATCACCATGGTGGTTCTCTTCTTGGGGGGTTTATTTGGTATTTATTTTATCATTCTATGTTACCTAACTACCGAAAGCGAGTAAATGTCGAAACTACTGAATATAAAAATATTATAAAATATCGAATGGAAAACAAAGTTTATAAAATGCATCTATTCTACTAAAAAACATTTACTGAATGAAATGCTTGTTAAAGGAAATGTTTTGCTAAAATGAAATGTTTGCTTAAGAAAATGGCAGTTAAAGGAAACTCACTTAAATAAAAAGATACAAGATTGCATTTAGATAATCATCAAGACAAGATACTAAAACTGGAACTTAGTGAAAGTAAATATTTTGCATGAAATACTAGTCCTTCAATCTCCTCAGTCGAGTGGGCCCTTGCTCTAACTTGGGATTTAGACTTTTAATATAAACATGTCCTCAAAATATCATATGTTGTATTGATCAAAAATAAGTTTGTTACATACTTCAGAGAGCAATTAAAAATAACATCTATCTATTAACTGTATTAATACTAAAAAACTCTAACTAAGAAAAAGTTCAAGGAGGTGTCGTATAGACACAACTGATTACAACACATGCCACAAATATAGGAAACAAATTAACTGATGACATTTTCATAAAAGCTCCATGACACCCCATAACTCTGCTAGAAACAGGGGTCCTAGTTTGTATCTTGTTAAGGGTCAATCTCCAAAATGGCGTAGTGGTTGTGGACTCGGTCTCCCTTGATTGTGAGTGCACAAAATGGTAGAAAATGTGCCTCATCATCCTACATATGTCACCAAATCACTCAAAAAATTAGTTAGTGGAAGTTCTATTGGACATTAGTTTGCATAAGATAGAATAAGGGGAAATGCATCACTATCTATTTTATACATAACTATTTATAAAATTTTCATGCATTAATTATTGTGTTTGGAGAAAATTTAATAGTTATATGGATGCTATGATGATTCAATTTATGGACTCATCATATCCCCTACACTTCACCATTTACAATTCCTCGTGCAAACTATCTCTAGCCTGATATCTACCAAAGTTGTTTTGCCATGTCATACTCTTCAAACTGATCTACATATTGTTTTTGGTTTCTTTACATCCTTGGGTTTCAAACATAATTTCGGCCCATGCCTTAAAACTTTCATGTGATTGAGGATCATTATTTTTCCAAGTATTCATTGGGTTAAGAACTAGAGGATTCCTAACCTGCATCCTAACCCATTCACTACTATACTTATTGTTCCCTTTTTTATGCCAACTGCTGAATAATTTCCACAAGTGTATCTCACCAACTAATGCTCCAGCTGAGATTCTAAGGGGATATCACTTCTCTTCTTTTCAGTGGTAGACTCAAGGTGTCCCATCTCTTGTCAAAGGTCGTCATAGCCTGGCCAAATTTTTGTTGATGGTAAGCTTCAAATTCTTTGACATCTTTTTCCAAGATCTCAGAGGTGTGTCTTCCAATTACATCC
Source organism: Taxus chinensis (assembly GCA_019776745.2). Lineage (NCBI taxonomy): Eukaryota > Viridiplantae > Streptophyta > Pinopsida > Cupressales > Taxaceae > Taxus > Taxus chinensis. Next base: position 210,089,193 of record CM034148.1, on the reverse strand, counting down.
TGATAATACAAAAACCTAAAATCCTTCTTTATTGAAACATCATTATGGTGCTGAGTTTGAATGTAAAAACCAATAGTTTTGGCATGTTGTGTAAATATGTTAGTATTTTCTTCCCACACAATCATATTCCTTATCAATGAATGAAAATATTTCAACTGAAACTATCCTACTAATAAATTTATGAAAAAATTAGGAACATTTGAAACCATCATGTTATGGAGATAAAATTCACACAAGTTTTGTACTTCTGGAGTACAACTTTGATAAATATGTAAAAAGTTTTTTCCATCAAGAGCCTCATGAGGCTCTCCACAATAAATTATATGCAACTCAACAATTGCTTCCAATTTTGTTTTTGCATTAGAGTTGGATTCAACCTCTTCCTTGAATTTTCTATTTTCTTCAGCCAACTCCTTATTTCTAAGAGAGGGTTAAGTCCTGCAAGATGACAAATCATCCCATGCTTTCAACCCAATATCCTTCTATCTCTTTAAACTAGTAACTTCCATTCTCAAAACATCTATTTTTTATCTTTTTTTTATATGCTTTTGCACAAAATGATTCTGAAGAGACAAATGAGTTGCTTCCATACCTTTTAGTTTATATTTTAGAGTAGTAATTTCCTCTTGGTGTTTCCTCAAAACCTCATCTTTTTGTGATTCCACACGTCTAATTCCTTGTGCAGCAACTTCTATAGCCACTGTAGGGATTTCCAGAGTTGTAGGCATATCTTCCGGAGCTTCCAAATGAGTTTCTAGTGCCTCAACAGCATGGATCTATTCTTCAGGAATAGTAGATGTAAACTCAAAATCTCTTGACTGGTCTCCTGGGGCAAAAAAAGTCTCAGTTCCAAAAAACTCTTCTAAAATCTGGGTTGCACCTTATCAGATAATGTCTATCTAGAAACTATATCCTTCCTTACTAAACTATATCTTTGTTTTCTCAAAAAACTCTAAGCATGGGTTGACACGATATCCTTTTTCTTTAAATTTCTAGGCTCAGGGGGCTTCTCGGCTTCATCTATAGAATCTTTAATAAACACATGGGTAGACTAAGGAGTGGATTGAATCTTAGGCTGAAAGCGGTGGCCTGGCTCAGTAGAAATCAGCATAGGATCCCCTTTGACCTTCTTCTACCTAGAACTTTCTCCTGTAGTCATCTTTTCTTCTTTCCTCTTGGGTTTCCTTGAGGCCTGATGAACGTAAATCAACTAAATAAGCCTTGGGTTCTTAATTGCAGTGTCACCACCTCCACTTTTATACATTTGTCCCACTTTTATGATGGTATATGTGATATATTCAGGGAGATTAAATTTGAGCTTAGGGTTTTCCCTTCCTCTCTTCAAATGGGTCAAAAAAATTATGGTATCACCTCCCAATACTAATTGTTTTCTGTCACAAATGAAATATTTATTTACCCAAGAATCTACCTCCTTACAATGGCCCAGTAAGTTGTCTCTTTTAATACCCCTGTGGATTCACTATTATCTCAAGAATAATTTCCCCTTCATCATGAAAAAGGGCTATCAAATATTTAAGGGGCAAGTTAGTGAAAACCTTAAGTCTGAAATATGGAATCCTAGATATTGTGCTAAAAAATTAGCTATCTATTTTAATTCTTTTCCCTCTTACTCTTGAACAAGTTGCTTCAAAATTTAACAAAAAATCTTCAATAAAATCTTCATCAAACCCTTAAAATTAACCAACCTGCATCATGAAAGACCTAAGAAATGATGGCATTCTATAATAGTGGTTCCACAGATTCCAGCTCTTACTTCTTATTCTTCCCCATCGAACAAGCTAGTTTGCAATAGAAATGGAAAAGGTAGTGAGGAGGTAGATTTTCAAAACAATGGTGATGGATTATTGAAATATGGATAGTAGTTTTGTGTAATGTCAGTACCTTGAAGTTGAACTACCCTCGAATCTATCAGAGCATTATGGTGGCCTAGAATGACAGCGGAGATGAATGATGTGATTATTGAAGGTGGAGAGCTTTGCATTCAGTTACATGGTTCCCATACTTCTATCCTTGTCACTCGTGCCATATGTCATTCTTTAATAAGAGTGACAACATGCATTATTCATTCATCATTACCTCTTATTTCTCCAATTACTCTGTTAGATTTTTTGTATTTTTAATTAAGTGCATTGGGAAGTTCAAATATAGTTAATATCTTGAGCAAAAAGTAAATACATGTCACCTTACGAACTCAGCATCCTTTTGACCATTGGCACTCCACCTCCTACATTTGAAAATCAATTATGGTTAATACAGATTTTGATAATTTACAGTTCTAACCTTTATTTTCATACATAAAAGAAAATATGTTTTTGTGTTTTTTAGATATATGGGGGAAGAAGACTATAACATAATTATGGTCTTCTTCCTTTATTTACATATTCCTGACAAACTACTCATGGTTGGAAGAGTTGAAGTCTTCCACTAAATCAAATTCCTCACATAGTTGCATGTCCTTAGTGAAGATTTATTTATCCTAGGGTTGTTGATACAGCCTCAATCTATGGCCATTCACTAACAAATTTATTCTATCACCATCAATTGGAAACAATATCATAGATCCATTATCATATATATTTTCAATTTGGTAAGGTCTCAACCATCTTGTCCTCATTTTCCCTTTGAATTTTTGGTATTTTGAGTCAAACAACAAGGCCCAGTCTCCTTCTTTGAATCTTTTGGTTTTGATATGAGAATCATGTCAGAAATTCTTCTGATATTGAAGGATCTCATCTTATTGTTGTGCTTCCATCTGCATCTCATCCAGTTCATTCAGCTGCATCACCCTATCTTGTTGAGCTTCATCCAAGTCAACTCTTATCTTCATTATTGTTCTCCGGGTCTAAAATTCGAATTCCATTGGAAGCAATGGCTTCTTTCCATATACTAGTTCATATGGGGAGAAACTAGTGGTGGTTTTTTAAGTTTTTTTGTATGCCCAGACTACTTTAGGTAGTCTTTGCACCATATTATTTCTATCTGAATTTATAACTTTAGTCAATATGTTCTCTATTGGTGAATTCCATCTACCCATTAGATTGGGGGTGGTATGGTGATTATTTCTTATTCTTGATCTGGTAAATATTCAAAAAGGCCTCAATCATGTTGGACACAAACTGAGGTCCTTGATCAGATACTATGGTTCTAGGAGCTCCAAACCTTAGCATGATCCTATTATATAGAAAGTCAACTATAGTGTCTTCATTAGCAAATGTCAGTGTTTGAACCTCAGCCCATTTGGTAACATAGTCGGTGCACACCAGCAAGTACTCTTTACTATAATATGGGGAGTCTATAGGTCCAATTAAATCAATCCCCCATTTCTCAAATGGTCCTAAAATCAGTTGAGGATTTAGGGTCATTTCAGAAGACATGGTAGGCTTCCCCATTCTTTGACATGCATAACATTTCCATACATATTTCTTAACAGTTTTTTGGAGAGAGGGCCAATAATACCCATCTCCAAAGACCTTATGAATTGTCCTCTTTACTAAGTATTGTCCTCCTCTAGGTTTGTCATGGCATGCTCTCATAATGTCATATACTTCATCTTCTCGAACACACCTATGAAGAATCATGTAAAGACAACATTTAAACAAAATTACATTGCACCACTTATATGTAGCATTGTTTCTGAATAATCAGTTTCTTTCTTTACTAGTAAAATAAGCTGGAAACTTCCATGTAGTCAGATAATTGGTAAGGTTAGCAAACCATGGAGGACATGTTGATATTGTAAACAAGTGCTCATCTAGGAAGTGATCTTGAACTACCTCACCTTCTCCTAGAATATTCAATCTTGATAGAAATTCAGCAACAACATTAGCCTGTCAAGGCTTATCAATAATGGTCAAGTAAAATTCTTGCAAAAGAAGAAACCACTTGATAATTTTGGCCCCTACTATTGGTTTGTTCATTAAGTATCTTATGTTTGAATGGTTTGTATACACAAAAATATTATAACTAGTAATATAGTGTTTGAATTTGTTTAGAGAGTAAACGACAGCTAGAAATTCCTTTTCTGTAGTGGTGTAGTTTCTCTCTGTAGGGGTCAAGTTTTTGTTGATGAAATAGATGGCATACATTTGTTCTTCCTCATATTTTTTTCTAAGAACAAATCTCATTGCAGTGTTAGAAGCATCAGTGTGAATATGAAAAGGTTGGCCCCAATTAGGTCCTCTCAAGACTAGGGCAGTGGTCAATTTCTCCTTTATGACTTTAAAATCTTGTTGAAATTGAGGATTCCATTCAAAACCACAATCGTTTGTCAGCAAAGAGATCATTGGTGTAGAAATCTTACTAAAATATTTCATGAATTGTCTATAATAACATGTGTGTCCAAGGAAACTTTTAATGTCTATTTGATTTGTTGGTGTAGGAAACTTAGTAATGACTTCTATCTTTTTAGGATCAACTTGGATACCCTTAGCAGAGATATGATGACTCAAAACAACCCCTTGATCAACCATCATCAAGAATTTTTCATGACTTAAGGAGAGTTGGTATTTATCACATCTTGCTAACATTTTTTCAAGATTTATCAAAGACTCCTCAAAGGTAGACCCATGGACAGTTAAATCATCCATATAAACTTCAAAACAATAATTTTTAAGGTCTAAAAAATAGCTAAAATTTCTCTCTGAAATGTGGCAGGTGCATTGCAAAGTCCAAATGGTAGAACTATGTATGCAAATGTACCCCAGGGACAAGTGAAGGTGGTCTTATCTTAATCAGCAGGTGTTATACTAATTTGGTTGTATCCACTAAATCCATCCAAGAAGGAGAAGTATTTCTTACCTACCATATTGTCCAAGACCTTATCTATAAAATTAAGGGAAAAGTAATCCTTCTTGGTGGAATTATTAAGCTCCCTATAATCTATACAGATTTTTCACTTACCATTTTTATAAAGAACTATAACAAGAGGTGATACCCACTGACTATCAGATATTGGATAGATAAATCCTACCCTCAATAGTTTATTTATTTCATCTTTGACAATGTCTCTTAGTGTTGGGTTAATCCTTCATTGTGGTTGTCTGGCTGGTTTGACCTCCTCAGTATAAATATGATGAGTGCAAATGATTGGATGAATCCCTTTCATGTCAACATAATCCCAAGAAAAAGCTTTCGAATGCTTTCTCAGGATGTTTATGACCGTAGTCTCTTGGTTGTCTTCTAATTTATTACCAATAGTCAATTCTTTTCCTAACTCAACAGTTACTTGTTTAGTATCTTGTAGAGTAGTCAGTTTTATCTCAGCAATCAGAGAGTTTAAGGGACAAACATGAGGCTGTAGCATGTGAAAAATAGCCATGTTATTAGAATATTTTCCCATATAAGATATAATCTTGGGTAAAGGACAATGAAAATTAATTGATGTTTAGCCTTCATGATAATCATAGGTCTATCCAAAACCTTCTATAGAAATTTCACTTACTGAGATGATGTTGCTCTTTTTTTAGTGTAAAAAAATCATTTTTGTAGCCTTCGTTTCAGTTTCTATAGCCACAGTTATGGTTTCTGTAACTGCAGTATCTTCTTCATCTAACACTGGGTATATCTCTGTAATTTCTTCCATATGATTTTTTACTGCAATAATGGCTAGATAAACAGGACTCATATTATTAGTATCTGAAAAATCCACCCACATATGTTCACAAACATCCACATATGGTTGGGCAGGAGGATAAAGGGAAATATTTTTTTCTTTTTGCCCATTTAAAATAGTCATTTTTCCTAACCTACAGTCAATGTGTGCAGAAACAGTAGTTAGCCAGGGTCTTCTTAAGATAATTGGATATCCCATCTTTTGATTTTTAGGCTGTAAGACCAGATAACCTACTGGATACTCCCAGGATTCAACCATAACCATTACATCTTCAATTATTCCATTTAGTACAGCAATAGACCGGTCTTCTAATTGGAGGACAATATTGGCTGGTTGTAATCTTGTCAGAGAAAACAAATTGAATGTGTCTATTTTTATGGCATTGATGGTAGCACCAAGATCCACCAAAAAGTTAGATATTGAATGACCACTTACAAAAATAGTAATGATTGGACTCTCAAGGCCCCCATTTTTTAGTGAAAGAACTTTTCCAGCTACAAGTTTAGTTATATTTCCTTCTAATTTGATTGTTTTTGGGTATTTCTTCTTCATTCCAAGTGTCTTTATGCAATGGTTTGGTTTAATTCAGGAATATCCCTTATTTCTCTTAAGAGTGGGACCTCTATATTTAACTTTTTCAGCCCCTGAACTAGTGCTTTCTCTTCCCCATCTTGCATTTTTTTAATCTCTCGGGGAAAGGAGTCGCATCCACATTCTTTTCTTTCTCCTAGTCATCCTTAGTTCCTTGTGATTATGGAACATGTTTGGTTCTCTCTCTTTCCTCAAGTATCTCAGTAATAACTATTAGAGGATTGTTCACTTTTTTTCCAGATCTCAGTTGCAAGTTATTAATGGTATAAACTTGCATTGTCTCACCTTGTCCTTCTTCGCTAATTGAAGTTGTTTGTTGATTTCTATGGTTTGAGATAGGTTGAGCTGGAAGTTGGTTTTGTGCTACTTTCCCCTGTAGATGATTTTGTTGTGGTGGTGGTGGAATTAAATCTTGTTGTTGTTTAAACCTCTTGGGTTAATTATAGTTCTTTTGGGGTGACCATTGTTGGTTTGGTCATGGTTGTGCATTGGCTGGTGGTGTCCATCCTTGCTAATTATATAGAGGAATCCATGTTTGTGGATTTTGGTAGGCCATCCAATTTGGTGGTGTCTAATTAGGTTGTCCCCAATTTGGTGGAGGAGTCTGATTGGGCCATGGAATCATCTAGGGATTTTGAGCAGGTCTAGGGGCATAAGTAGATTGCTTATTTGATCTTTGAACAAAGTTTACCTCTCCATTTGTTTAAGTCATAGCATTTAATATTTATTTTAGCTGAGGTAGGAGAGTATAATGGTTAGTGTCATGTTCAGGGACATCATAAATCAAGCACATTTATGTGATATCTAGAGGACAGTCTTTCAAAGGAATTATTTTCCTGCATTTGGGATAGTATATGTCTAGAGGTTCTTTTACAACATTTTTCTTAGCTTTAAGCCCATCTATGGTTGAAGTTAACTGTGTCAAAATGTATGTTTTCATATTGGTAATCTCCTCTAGAAGTTTTGAGGTACCAAAGGCATGTTTTGATGTTTTCTAATACCTCCCTGTGTTCTAGAGTAGCTCCTACATAACTCAGCAATCTGTTCCATGGTGAGTTTGTTTATTTCATCTCCTCTTGTGAGATGGAGGGATTCTTTAGCTTCATAATCAAGTCCTTTAAGGAAGATTGTCTTGCTTATTTCTACATTTAGCTCATAACCACTTCACCTATGGACAAAAATAAATTTTTCTAAGTAATCCTCCATATTTTCATCTTCCTTTTTCCTTATCTGATAAAATTCTTCCCTCCTAGCTCTACCCCGGTAATAGTCTTGGTACTTGTCTGAAAATCCAGTCTCCATCTATTCCCATGAATGAATGGAGTTAGAGGGAAATCCCTTAAACCACCTCATGGAAAATTCCTTGAGGGTGGAAGGAAGGAGCTTAAGTTTCTAGCTATCTATTTTGTAGTCATATGTTTGGCATAGAACTTTAAATTCAAACAAGAATTGGTCTAGATATTATGTGGACATTCCTCGAAAGATAGGCAGAATGGATGGGGAAATTATTTTCATAGGTTATTCCTCATCATAATTTAAGACAATGGGGTAAGTAAAGTTGCTACCAAAGGGTCTATCCTCATTGTTTCCATTGTCCCCCATTTCTGCAAACTGTTCAAGTTCTAGACAAGTTGTTTCAGACTTAGTGTCACTCTTAGAAGTAGTATTATCAGTGTTTATTATACGTTCTCATGTTGGGGATATTCATTGAGTGTGGTGAGGTATATATCTCCCTCTAGCATCCCTTGTCATATGCATCAATATTTATATTTAAAGCAAGGCTTAGGATTTCTACTAGTTGCATAACTCAACTTCAATAACACTCATAGCATAAAATGTGAATAGAATGGCGTGTTTTACTTATGGTAGTCCCTAGAAATGGCACCAAAAATTATGGGTCATTGTAACTTCCAATCATTTAATCAACCTATTCAAGTGTTGATGTCATTATAGACCAGGGTTGTGTTCAAGGTTGTATGTAGAGAAGTTGATATGCATCTCAGTCACTATGGTGGTTCTCTTCTTACGGGTTTCATTTGGTATTGATTTTCTCATTATATGTTACATAACTACTAAAATCAAGTAAATTTATAAACTATTGAATATCAAAAGCTTTTAAAATATCGAATGGAAAACAAAGTATATTAAATGTGTCTATTCTACTGAAAAAAAAATTACTGAATGAAATGCTTGTTAAAGGAAATGTTTTGCTAAAATGAAATGTTTGCTTAAATAAAATGGCAGTTAAAGGAAATTCACTTAAATAAAGAGATACAAGATTGCATTCAGATAATCACCAAGACAAGATACTAAAACTAGAACTTAGTGAATGTAAATATTTTGCATGAAATACCAATCCTTTAATCTCCTCATTTAAGTGGGTCCTTGCTCTACCTAAGGATTGAGAATCTTAATACAAATGTGTCCTAAAAATATCATATGTTGTATTGATCAAAAATAATTTTGTTACATACTTCAAAGAGCAATAGAAAATAGTGTCTATCTATTAACTTCAGTAATACTGAAAAATTCTAACTAAGAAACAGTTTAAGGACATGTCTTATAGACACAACTGATTACAACACATGCCACAACTATAGGCAACAGATTAATCAATGAGATTTTCATAAAATATCCTTGACACCCCATAACTTAGCTGGAAACAGGGGTCCTCATTTGTATCTTGTTAAGGGTCAATATCCAAAATGGCATAGTGGCTGGGTCTTGGGCTCCTTTGATTGTCACTGCATAAAATGGCAGAAAATGTGCCTCATCATCCTGCATATGTCACCAAAACACTCAACAAAGTAGTTAGTGGAAGTTCCTTTGGACATTAGTTCACGTAATACATAATAAGGGGAATTGCATCACTTTCTACTTAAGATATAACTAGTTAGAACATTCTCATGTATTAATTAATGTGTTTGGAAAAAAAAATATAGTTATATGGATACTATGATGAGTCAATTTATGGACTCATCAACTCTAGCCTTTCAGTTCATTTGGTCAACACTTCGGTACACATCATATTTCATTGCGAATTCGCTAAGTACCTTCTTCTCCTTCTTGTAATCAGGGTTTAATACTTTATTGCTTAGTCTTGATTGGGTTTATTTTTGTACTTAATTGTTGACTATTTACTGCTACAATAGCATTCAAAATAGTCATATAATTCCACATTTAGCTTAATCATTTTGGTGAACCTGACCACTCAAACCCTTCCTTCTAAGTATGTCTTTGTCTTATCAAGTCATGACTCAATTGTCTTATCCTTATTTCACACCCACTAAGGTTTCAGACATGGTTACTACTGCTACTAATTTCATGCAAGTTTGTATTTAGTATCCTCCTCCCTTTATCACACCTTGGGCTAATCCTTCTATCAATGTAGTAACTAATCATCTCATTCGTCCTCCTATGGCTCCACCCATTTCTATTCCACCACCTATCACTTCTATAGATCATCCTACTACTTCTAAGGGATATGATATCATTAAACAAATTAAGAATACACTGGATAAAATCTCGCTCTATGATTTATCACATAACGCACCTGATTGTTGTCAAACATTAGAGGTCATTATTTGTTTCATTTACATAGAAAGTGATAATTATTCAATGGCCTTTACACACCTCATTCAATATCTCAAAAAACCTCCTTGTGCTATATAATTCACTAATGAGGACATATCCACATTTGCTAATGATAATCCATGTGTACCCTTACTTATCACTGTTATTATTTGCACCACTTGCATTAAGTGTGTACTTATTGATAATGGATTGGTCATCAACCTATGTTCTCATTCCCTTCTTAAACAATTAGGTATTAACGATAATATAATTTCTAATAATTCCACTCTTATTTGGGGATATGATTCACCTACGTGCACGTGCTTAGAAACTATTTCATTGCATATTCAAGTCCAGCCTAAGACTATCCTCACATAATTATTTTTTATAAACACTTCATTCAATTCAATATCTTGCTAGGTAGACCTTGGATTCACACTATGCAAGTAGTTCCATCTATTGTGCACCAATGTGTCAAATTCCTACATGATGGATACAAATATACTATCACTACAAATCCTGATCTGTTATTGACATGCCTATTCCTACTTCACATCTTATTCCATATAGTAGTATTGATATATATGACATTGGTCAATCTAGCGCTTCACATTCTTCTTCCACTACTCCAAGAGCTCCAGCTATCTCTACTCATACTACTGCAATCATCTCACCCACAGTGTCTTCTCCGCTAAGCACTACTACTCTGCTTGTTGAGGCTCCTCTCGCTCCTACATCTAGTGTAATTCCTACTACTCTCCTCGACGTAACTATACAAAAAGGCAATGTAAACACAAACGATTCTCACAACACTAACGAATAATTTGATACTATTGAACTTACTAATGAAACAATGGTCAAACTTAATTTCACTCCTATTGATGTCAATGACTCCTATTTCAATGACACTTTTTTGGTTGATGGCCCTGGTGAATAAAAATTCTAGACCCCTCCCTCTATCAATGCAATGGTACTTTAACAGGGGTCTAGCTTTGGACATTGTTTCACTCTCTCCTGAGAATTCTTCCTCTGTATCACTTCCTTTCACATGCACACTTTTCATCAACAACTCTTATTGGCATCATATTTCGATGGATTGTACTTGTTTTGATACTATTTGCACCTATGACAGCTTAACCAGATTTGGATTGACACTAAATGATATTTTACCATGGCCTCACTCACCTCATCTTTATCATGGCTATTTTCACATTATGACTGCCTATGGTCTTCATGTTTTTCACTTAGAAGTCTTCGTTGCACGGATCCCTCATGGATTAACAAAAATAACTATATTCCTAGATGGCCTAAGGGGATATCTATGGTATTAATGTTAATTTAATTAGGAGGACTAAAACATTGTAAATGAACTAAAGAAGTGTGAAATAAATGTAAATAAACTATTCTAGATGAAATGAAACCCTAATGTGCAAGATAAGAGTAAGAAAAGGACTCAACTAATAACATAAGACTATCACACAGTGTCATAGATCTAGAAATAGAATCTAGAAGTGTAGCTGAACCCTCACGGACCCTATGAAGGGCATATCTGGACTATCTGAGATGACATAGGCACCTGGGAGTGTACTGGGGCACCCCGGAGTGTCGTGGTCTACAATCTGGGTGCTCAGAACACTACAATTCCTTAGAATTTGAATCCGGTATGGTCGATAATTGTCTTTGAGTGTTTCCTATCTATCGCGTTGTATTCATCTGATGAACTAGAGAATGTCATGTAATGCAAGAAGAATTATTAAACCCTAGAAAAATGAAAGATGCAAATGAATGGGTCAAACTGACCTTAGTTGTCAAGCTAGTGGACTTATCACTTATCATTGTACTACATTACGGACCCTAATTATTTATGGTGTGTGTATTCGTGCTACACCCTAGGTGCTCTCGTGTCAGTCGCACTTTTTGGAGTAGTGAGAAATAGTAGCTATAGAAATGTAAGTTGCATGTGTGCATGGAATGAAATGGAATCCCTCCCCCTAAAAAGTGTTTGTGATGCAAATATCCTAACTTGAACGCATGGCACTATGTGGATGTAAGTGATGCAATGGATCCAGCCCTAGATGGAGTGAGAGTAGTGATAAGATGCAATGACCTAGAACCCTTATTATGGTATTATAGATTTATACTTATAGGGATCTCAAGCTTAATTTCGTAATTAATCTCGACAAGGCCAATTGAGAATAATATAAGTATGACCAACAACTAGAAGCAAACCAAAAATAAGTGGAAGAGGTTGTGCATAGACCAAGGTTCCCAAAATGGGACCAGGGCACCTCGGGGTGCCCCAGTACAGGCTGGGGCACCTTGATTTCAGGATAGAATGTCAGAAAGGTCATGAAATGGATTGATAGGTATGAGGGAATACGTGGGAAACATGAAATAAAAGATAATAAAAAGGTGGCCAAAAGGCGGGATTAATTAGTACTTTGTACACTTGAGAACTTTTTAAATAGTAGTATAAGACTCGATTAAATATTGTCTAATGTGTAATATTTGTGTCTACATTTTCCCCCACTTTATGTTGGTGAACGAAAAGCTCGGTAACATAAAGTAGATAGAGATATGTACCTGATAACCATGTAAAGTGTAGAAGAAGACGTGTCAATGGACTAGACTCAAGCGTGGCATGACAAAAAGAAAAATGTGGAGGAGTGGGGATTCTAAAGATGAAAAATGTGTATAAAAAGTGATGAGAATGAACCTAGGTTGGGACGCGTGTGTATTTGTTGTTGTGTGTAGTGTACCTGCATGGTTAGTATGGAAAGTATCGTCATGATGTGTTGTCATTGCCATTATTGTTGTTGTTGTTGCCCCCAATTTTACTGCTTGTTTCTCATATGGCGGACCTATAAGGAAAAAACATTCAAGTAGTCAAAGATATGTGTATGTAAAAATGTTGTGTAAAATATGCTAGAATAGAAAGTGTAAATGGAAAAATGGAACATGTGCACCTAACCCATGTCGATAAAAAGGGTGTAGAAGGATATCATGTAGTGTCGCGATTTTTTTGGGAAATCTCACGCCACCCTGGCTGAAGAACTGTAGGGAGGAAATTCTCAGTGTCCTCCAATTCTAACTACTTATCCTTAAATTTTTTGAAGAGATATTTATACTATCCTATTTTTTCGGTGATCCAATGCCACTGGATAGAGAAGTGTAGAGAGGTACACCCACTGTAACCCATGAGCTTGTAACCACTCCACAGAATTTCTGAAGGATGTCATGTCCTATTAAGGCTGTTGTGTATGGAGTTCGTAGACTGGTCTAAACTCACTCATTGTGTGTGAACCGGTGTAGATATGTTGTGTTAGAATAAACCCTTAATGATGCCCCCCCTCTTTGGGGGCACATGCGATGACCCTGGAAGGATAATGCGGCCCCAAAAGAGGACCAACCACACTCTAACCTATAGAACTCTGCCCTGCAGGGGGAAAGGGAAATGCTTGGTAGATACCAAGGTATGCACAAAAAGGGATAGCTAGCCAATATAAGTGTTAGTCCGAACACATGCATACAAATAATACAAGTGTAAAGTATGTAGACAATGTAAAACTACTAAGCAAAGTAGTGTAAACACACAAGAAAACAAATAGACCACACAAAGTGGGTTTCAAACATGGGACATCACTCACGATGTCGCAAGACATAAAAGGCCATCATGGCCACAAACAACATTCAAGTATGCACACAAGAAAAGGAAAAATCCCACATACAATAGCAATCAAAGCAGTCAAGTAGAAACAAATAGGTAGTCATGGAAACATGTAATCCTGTAAAACAAGTGTTGCACATGGAACACCCGTTAACATGTTAGAGTGATAACCAATATGTCAAAGTGTGTATGAATAAGTAGTATAAGATGCTAAGTACAAAATGAAACATTAGCAATTGTATGAGATGAATGTGGATGCCCCCAATGACCAGTATAGTAAGGGTAGAAGGCAAGCATCCATGCCGAGTGTAAATCTCTTGTATCTGTGATCACACTAGAAAAAGGCGTGAATGTGCATGTGTGTATGATAATGACATATAAGAAAGCAATCTAACATGTGTAGTAAATTAAACATGTAAAACACTAGTAAGAAAGAGTAAATGCTACCAAGACAATGCAGTATGTCATGGATTGATGGAATGGAATGCAATATGGAATTATAAGAGCAATGTGCCCCCCGAGTGGATGGAATGTGTATCCAATGAGGTCATTTGGTTTTCCCACTCAACAGTCAGGAATGAGCCTTAAACGAGAGTGCATCATTGGGAAACGGTCGAGTAGTGTTTGTTGTATCTAGTGCATTGCGATGAGGATGGGTATGGGATGCTGATGAAATGTGACATGGGGGGAATATGTGCATGAACCCTATAGCCGAAGCGTTTATCATGACCTTATTGAATAGATGAGTGATGATTTATCTCTACGCGTATATCACTATAGAAGGAGTGTATGGGAATGAGATATATAGAAATACGTGCGTGGACCCTATAACCAAAGCGTATACCACGACTTGGTGAATGGGGGAGTGATGATTTAGCCCTAAGCGTATATCACTACATGATGGAGGAATAAGGTGACAATTTATCCTATAGCATATGTCACTACAAGAGATGGGTGATGAGGGTGTATGAAGCGTATATGAGCATGTTGTGGATAGTGGAAGGTGGTGATTTTAGCACTAAGCGTAGACCACTATGTGATGAATAATAAATGAGGTGGTGATTTATCCTAAAGCGTATACCACTAAGTGATGATTAAGGAAAGGGTGATGATTTATCCTAAGGCATATACCACTAAGTGATGAGTAGGATAAATGATGAGGTAATAGAATGACATAGAATAAGATAATAGAATGTGTGATGATAGGATGTAGGAGGAAAATGAGAAATTGATGAAAAGAGTGGTGATTTAACCTAAGGTGTATACCACTACATGATGTGATGGCGAGTGAGGGTGACGATATAGCCTAGAGCATTGGTCACTAGTTCGGTGAATGTGGTATGATGACATGTCACATGTGGGTAAGGTCCATTTGATTGGTAAACCCTTGGCATTCGAGTATGGACCGAGGGACTAAAGTGCGTCATAGGGTCGTGAGTGCAGTGCGTAGTATAAATGACCAAGGTATGTGAATGTGCGGTGTAGGTAATGTAATGTAGAATGTGTAGTAGGGTATGGAATGTGTAATGGAATAAGTGTGTAGATAGGAATAGAATGTGTAATGAAGATAGATAAAACTAGACCCACGTATAAGGAGATCTAGTGTAGCATGTAGAATGTATAGGATGTATGGATGCAGTGTAGGTGTGTAATATGTAGTAATAATCGTAAATAGAAAATAGAATGTGTAGTGGTAAGATATAAAAGATAGAATAAAATATAATGTACTCTAGCATAAATGTAGAATGTAGAGATGGAATAGAAAACTAGATACATATGTAATGATAACTAGTGTAGTATATGGATGATGAACGCTATGAAGATATGTGATGCATAGGTGTAGGATAGTAGAATGTAAATTTATATGTCATGTGGTGCAGTGTGTGGGGTTCAGTGTAATGGTAATCCCTCAATATTCCAGTGTGAACCGAAGCACAAGGGTGCATCATCAAGTAACGAAGGTGTGACAATACACGAGATAGAAGGGATGATGACCTGAATAAAAAAATATGTAATGGAAAACTCTATAAGTATGAGAGTATATAAGAGGGGGAGAATAAAATGTGATGTGCCCCCCCAAGCATGTGGAAAAGAGAAATTAACCAAGAATGTTGAAGGACAAAATTCGTATGACTATCACTTGAGATGATGTGAACGAAGGGTCATGATCTACCAGTGGGGATATAGTAGAGATGGATGGTGCATGCGAGCAGAATTCATATGTGCATGAAGGATGGCATGGCGATGAAGATTCTAGTGCAAAACTCATAGGGGGAGATAGGGAATGCGATATTAGAGGTGGGTGTTGAGATGATATGTGGGTAGGGCGTGTTTGATGCCAACAAACTAGGTGTACCTAAGGGGTTGTACGTAGCATAGGAGGAGGTTGGGTGCTAAATGAGAGGAGGCCTAATTGTTGGATATCTCTAATAACATGGGCTAATGCATGACAAGAATCTATATGATGACCCTGAATGCGATGATAGTGACAAAATGGATGATCATGGGTGTGGATTAATCGTGAAGGAAGATACAAATGATTAGGAGGTAACGTAAGGCGGAGAAGAAGGTGACTGAGAATGTGTTGTGGCATAGTGTTAGAGGGAAGAATAATGGGTGAAGGGAAAGGTAAAACTGGTGGATCAGGGAGGGGACCGGTAGGGGAGGTAGATGGAGTAGGAGTTGTAGGAGGAGTAGAAGCATGCTGAAGTTGCACAATCGTAGCATGAAGAGATGTAATTGTGGCTTCCATAGACTGACATTGAACTTGTAGCACGTGTATAGCCTCCCATAGGTGTGTATTAGAAGAAGGACAACGAGAGTAATAATCATCAACTGTCTCGGAGGAGAAAGAGTGTAACGTAGTAGCAGGTGAATCGGTGTCAACGTAAGAGGTTAAGGCAGAAGGAAGGTCTTCTAGAGAATCATCAAAATAGGCATCAAAATCATATTATACAACACGAGATACTTGATAAGCAAGGGTATGTGGTTGGTTGTCTAGATAACCATGAATGCGTAAAATATGCATGACTATGACATATTGTTCATCTGTAAAGGGAGGCAATGGGCAGCCCAAGGCATACCAAATAGTGAAGTTGGGTGAATAACAAAGGAAATAACTGCTACTAATACGCACATCACCAAATGGCATGGGAAAAGTGATATCAGCATGATCAGGATCAAGTGCCCCTCTGATATAATCTAGCCAAGATTGGACAAGAGTGAGCGGAGAATTAGGAGGAGCACGTGCAAGATGAACGACAAGGTGGAAAAAATGTGGGCCATATAAAACAGTAAGAATGACTGAACCATGATAGAGGTGGGGGTTGTATAGAGGAGTATGAAGTTCATAGAAGTCAAACCCAAGTTGGAAGAGACCATCATGGGAACATATAGTGGCTATGCATGATGTGTCAAGTGGTATGTGTTCCCAATATGAGTTATTTATGAAGAGAGTGCAAGTGAAAGGTGGGCTCACGGTGGAGGAGAATGTGTTGGCAAGAGGTGGGGAAGATCCATGAGATGGTGAAGGGCCTTCATATGGCACAATAGCAGTGATAGGATCAAATGGTGGGGAAGATACTGTAGCAAGCCAGTAGATAATAGCAGTGAATGGCATCATATAAAGAAAGTGAGATAGGGGAGGAATGGGAAAAGCAACCAAGTATTGTGGGGTAGGTGTAGTAGATGGTGTCGAAGTAACAATAGAAGTATAAGGGACTAGATCAACCATGCAAACAACAGGGAAAAGAATAGGTGGATTTAGTGGAGACATGATTATGGATGGATAAGGAGGTGTAGGGCTAGAGTCATTTATGTCCAAGGTGGGAGAGAGAATGATAGGATCAGGAGGAAGAGCTTGGACTTCGGCGATGATTTGAGCTAAAGTAGTAGGATTAATAGTGCATAAGTAGGAGGTAACAACATCTGCAATAGCACAAGGATCCATCCCAGAAGATGGAAGTTCAATAAAGGAAGGACAAGGGCTATAACCAAAAGAAGCAGTGGGAGTGTTTGGTGAAAGCATGGCCACGACTATCAAATTACAAAGTAATTAGAGGCTTAGAAGAAGAAGGACTTTCTATGATGCTTACCCATGGTGGAAAGTGTGGATTCAAAACCCTAAAAGGTGCAAGAAGAGACACCGGGTTCACCAAATTGATTAACAAAAATAAGGATTTTTGGTTTCTAGATGACCTAAGGTGATATCTAGGGTATTAATGTTATTCTAAATAGGAGGACTAAAACAATGTAAATGAACTAAAGAAGTATGAAATAAATGTAAATAAACTATTCTAGATGAAATGAAACCCTAATGTGCAAGAGAAGAGTAAGGAAATGACTTAGTTGATAACATAAGACTGTCACACAGTGTCGCAGATATTGAAATAGAATATGGAAGTGCAGTCAAACCCTCAGGGACCCTACGAAGGGTAGATCTGGATTGTCTGAGATGACATAGGCACCTGGGAGTGTACTGGGGCACCCCAAGGTGCCCTGGTCTACAATTTGGGTGCTCGAAAAATTACAATTCCTTGAAATACGAATCTGGTATGGTCACTAAGTGTCTCTGAATGTTTCATTATCTGTCACACTGTTGGATTCGTCTGATGAACTGTGAGAATGACCCATTATGCAAGGAGAAGTATCAAACCCTAGAAAAATAAAAGATGCAATATGAATGGGTCAAATTGACCTCAGCCACCAAACTAGTGGAATTATCAATGAGTGATTGCACTACATTACGGACCCTGATGTAGTTCTGGTGTGCATGTGTGTTTTTTTTGTGCCCTAGGTGCTCTCGTGCTAGTCACACTTTGTGAAGTAATGAGAAATAGTAGCTATAAAAATGTAAATAGCATGTGTGCATGGAATATAATAGAATCCCTCCCCTCTATGAAGTGTGTGTGATGCAGATCTCATAGATTGAATGCATGGCACTATGTGGATGCAAGTGATGCAATGGATGCAGCCCTATATGGAGTGATAATAGTGATATGATATAATGACCTAGGACCCTTATTATGGTATTATAAGCTTCATATTTATAGGGATCTCAAGCTTAATTTCATAATTAATCCCAACAAGGCCGATTGAGAAGAAGATAAGGATGACCAACAACTAGAAGTGACCCAAAATGAGTGAATGGGTTGTACCGAGGCACCCAGAATGGGACCAAGGTGCCTCGGGGCACCCCAGTATAGGCTAGGGCACCCTGATTTTAGGCTAGAATGTTGGAAAGGTCATGAAATGGGCTGATAGGTATCGGGAAATACGCAGGAAAGATGAAATAAAAGATAAGAAAAAGGTAGGATTAATTAGTATTTTATACACTTGAGAACCTTCTAAATAGTAGTATAAAAAGGTAGGATTAATTAGTATTTTATACACTTGAGAACCTTATAAATAGTAGTATAATATTGGGTTAAATATTGTCTAATGTGCAATATTTTTGTCTACACTTCTCCGCTAACACTTGGACAATCATGGCTTGACTATATTTGGGGAACTTTAGACTCCGGTCACACATTTATCACTTTTCCTATGTCATTCGGTAGGGTTTCTATCAGTAGTGATTCATCTCCTAGTTATTCTCAAAATCTCACTCACCTGTATGCACACGGGTGTCCACTAGCACCCTTCACTGATGAATAGTGTGCAATGATTGTGTACACCTTATGTCATAATGGATTTTTATATGATCCACCTCATACTATTGCCTATCAAGTCTCCAATGCAGCTCCAGTTGGCTTCGATCAAGACAATGATGATCTTTTAGATAGTGGCACTTGACCATTCTTTTTTTCATACACTTGGGGGCCATCACACATATTTCTCTCCCGTCTAGTATCAACAAGTGTCTTATGTTCATCACCTCACATCTAATCTATCACATACATCTTGATACACAATTGTATTTTCATTACCTGATGACAAACTCTTGTGCTTTGGTTCACACTTGATTGTTGAGGGCCTCCTATACATATGAACATCACACACTTGGCATACTCAGCCTCCTCATGTATCTATTAATACTCAACACAATCAACACACTTGCGATATATTCTTCCTCCTACACACATTCAACACAACATGCAATGCACTTTCACGATTTACCTATCTTTCTCACGTGCAATCAACACAAGCACCTTATACAAACTACACATCTACAACACACTACACATGCGTTGCTCTTACAACACATTTGTCTTGTGCATCTTACTATATGATCAACACATTCACAACACCTCTATATCTTGTGTGCAATCAACACAACACATCTCTTTACCACACAATCAACATAACACATTATACAATACACATCACATCTTGCATATTCATCTCCTTCTACGCAACATCCAATCTATACATTAACAACATATCCTTTAGACATCTACTTCTATACGTTACGATCTTTACCCTATGACGCACTCTAGTTCCATGGTCCATACTTGACTACTAAGGATCTCCATCTCAAATGGACCTCATCACACTCACACGTTCAATCAATTACTCACTCACTCACGCATTTACACTCTACAATCTGTGCCATGATGATCACATATTTGTTGTAATCATATTTTTGAACATTTCCCGATGACGCACTCTTGTCTACAGTTCATTCTTGACTTCTAAGGGGGCATAAAACAATTAACCTCACTACATACAACCTCATTCACACTCACTCGAGGGGCACACGACTCCTATCACACTCACTCTGCATTCTATTTCATCTCATCTACAACATGTTGTATATCTCAGCCATATTTAGTCTTTCTTACATTTACTTGTTACATGCACATCTTATTACACATGTTAGATAGATGTCTTGTATTTCATTATCTTTTTCCATATGTACACATGCATCATTCACTTGCTTTCTAGTTGTGATTGTATATCCTATAGATCTATTACATGTAACATTTATGCTTGGCACAGTACCCATTACCAATCCAAAACTAGGTTCCTAGGGGAATCCACTATCGTATATTACAGGTGTTATTGTTTCATTTACTTTCATAACACACTATTTTATCTGATTATACATGCTTTGACATACTTTTTATCTTTCTAACATGCTAACGGGTGCTTCATGTGCAACATTTGTTATACACTCCTATTTGCTACCATGGTTGTTTATTACATTGTTTGTACTTGCACTTGTCATTGTTTTCCATTGTTTACGGGCTTTCCCCTTTGTCTTGTGTGCACACTTTGTCTTCTTTGGCTTTTTATTGCATTGATTGTCTTGTGACATCATGAGTGGTGTCCCATGTTTACAACCCGCTTTTTGCAGTCTACATTTTCTTCTTGCGGCTTGGCTTACACATTGTTAGCTAGCTTACATTTTACATGAGTGTTTGTCTTTTCTTGTACTAACACTTATCTCCTAGTCACTTTGTTTTTGTGTGCCTTGGTTTCTACGAAGCACATTCCCTTCCCCTTGTAGGGAATAATTTCAGTGCAGTGGTAGGTCCTCCTTTGGGTCACATACTCCTTCAACGACATCGCATACACCCCAAATGAGGGGGGGATCATTTGGGTGAATTAGCAATCACCCCATACAACATTATACAGTCACATTTCAGCACAACACAGTACCGGTACAACATAGTTTGTAGTTTCAGGGCTCAGAATCAGACTTGGGTCTTAGCATTAGCACATGAGTAACCCTTCTTTCTTGGATGCCTATAACTAGGGGAACTTACACAGTGATTGGTAGTTTAGAAAATTCTACATAACTCCATACACAATGGATTTTACATGGCATATAATCCTTAGCATTTAAATTTATACACACCATCTCCATGGTGGTGTTATACATTGTAGGAAGTGAGTTAAAGGTTGAAATATAACACCAAAATTTTTTCCCTACACTTATTCCATTCATTGATCTGAGATCAACCCAAAAACTCGTGGTGTGCAATGAGATCTCCTGAAAAACTAGTTCATCTACAACATCTTCAGGATCATTTCTACACTCTTTCCTCATTATGGGTCGAGTGCACATGTTCATTTTTCACATTTTTCAGCATTTTTGCACACTTCTTTACATAATTTTTATACATGTACATGTGTATTTGAGTACTTGTTCGTTCTTCTCTTTTGCAGGTCCATATTTATGAGAAGTAGTAGTCAACCATCACTCAACATCATTCACAACATCAACAATATTGACATTACAATAGGCACATTGCGACATCTACACATGTGTTTCCACCCTAGGTTCATTCTCATCACCAATTTTTGCACTTTCTCCTCCTTAGCATCCACACTTCACATTTTTATCACTCCATACTTTGTCTTGTCCCTCGACACACTCTTTCTACATCAATCTACATGGTTATCAGGTACACATCTCTATCTACTTTATGTTACCGAGTTTTCCACTCACCAACATAAAGTGGGGGAAAATGTAGACACTAAATCACACACTTTGGGTAATTATCTAGTCTGTGATTGCATACTACTATTCATATGATTCCTAAGTGAAGAAAAGTACTAACTAACCCATGTCTTTGGTCACCTTTCTTTGCTTTTTTTGTAGCTACCTTTCTGGTCTTACACCCTTACTTTCTCAGTCTAACCTTTTTTAGTACTTTGACATTTATCATCCTAGATACCAGCGCCTAGCCAGGATGCTAGTGCTCAAGCGCCCTAATCCCCTCTGGGTGCCCCTAACCCTCTTTTATACTTTACTCACTACTTTTTGGGTCCTTTCTAGTCCATTTGAACATCTTATCTTTTTGGTAGTCATCCTTTTTGAGGTTAATTATGAAATTCAAGCAAGGGAATCATATAAATATAAAGTTATGTGATCATAATAAAGGACCAAGCACTAAGCATTAGCTATCACCACCTAAGGTTGCATCCATTAAACATCTAAGAGATTTATTGCATCCATTATAGCATCCATCACAAGGGACAAGGGTTGGTTTTCTACTTACACTTCATAAGAGGGAAGTTCATTATATTCCATGCACACATCTATTACATTTCTTTACATCTAGCTTACTTGCTCACTATCAAGTACGATAGCACAAGAGTCACCTAGGGAAGGATTTCCACACACAAATAGAACTACATTACGTCTGAGATGTAATGTAGCACTCAGTCGTAAGTTCACCATTTTGATAGATTAGGACAGTCTGATTCCTCATTATGTATCTTTCTTTTTTGGGATTTGATTTCTATTTGAGGATTTTACAGGCACATACTTCATTGTAGATTTGCATCGAGCTTAATGATCATTGTGCGACCAAAGACAAACAACAGCGAACAACTTACGACCCTAAAAAGTTGGAATTTTGAGCATTTTCACATACTCAGATGCCTATTTCCAGTCTGCATCACTCGTGGGTGTTCTTACCCCTTTTTGGGTGCTCATGTCCAACCCATTCCTCCTTGTGTGCATTTTACTGGGTCTCTGTGTGACACTCTAGCCTTTCAGTTCATCTGGTCAACACTTCGGTACACCTCAGATTTCATTGTGAATCAGCTAAGTACCTTCTTCTCCTCCTTGCAATTAGGGTTTTATACTTTATTTTTTAGTCTTGCTTGGATTTATTTTTGTACTTAATTGTTGATTATTTACTGCTACAATAGCATTCAGATTAGGCATATAATTGCACATTTAGCTTAATCACTCCTAGATTACACTACATGGTGTAATCCCATAAATTTGAGGTCGTATATAGAAAAGAAAGAAAGGTTGTGAAGATTGAAATAATCCCCATGACTCAAATATCCTACATTACGATGGTGTCACAACCTAATGCATCAAGTCCCTCCAAGAAATAGTGATAAATAACGAACCCATAGAGTCCATAAAGAGGAGTTCCTGATTTTTTGTACATGGCAAAGTCTTGTGAACTTGTAACATGTGGTGCCTAGGAAACATAAAATGTGAAAGGATCTTAAGACTGATTTAGAGCTCTTAGATGACACCATGTGGACTGGCGGATGTAATTCAATCAACAGCGGAGGATTAAATTTTCTATAATTTTGCATGGAATGTTTCGATGTACTAAGGCTTTGCCGAAATAACATACATGTCATTGATCAATACCATTAGGTGGTGTGATATAGTGCACTCATGAGCTCAAGAGACAAGGAAAATAAAAAAATTTGTGCGGATTCAAACCCTTGGATTACAAGACATGTCGTAATATAGGAATCTCTTGTAGACTTCATGGAAAGCTTGCTCTATGGACATTAAATACTTCCAAGATTTAAGGGTACTAGATATTTCACATGGAATTTATGATATCCAATTAAAACATGTCAAGTGGCATAATGTGAAAAAGGGAAATTAACTATAGTTTTAAAATTAGATTTTTACCAAGTGTAATTGTAAGAGATGAGCTATAGAGTTATGTTTTTTTCACCATAACTTTTGATTGGGAGCTCTAATTGAGGAACTACTAGTTGCTTTGGAAATATTATTCAAAAGGTGTCATGCTAGTATCAATTTTGGGAGGAATCGTTTTATGTTTTTTATTAGTTTTTAGATTGAGCTTTGTGGCCTCTTTATTTTCCTCTTCCACATGTCATCCTCCCTTTTTCAAATTTATCATCATTGCACACGTGTGGGGCCTCTAAGATGCTTCTCAAGTGCTCTTTTTTTTTTTACTAAAGTTAATAGAGGCCCTTAAATATTATACAGACTAAAATTAAAGTTTGATTTTTTTCTTGTTCTCTAATGGATCTCTATGAGTAATCCATGCATGTTTTACCCCTCTTTGATTGATTATTCACAATTTAGAATTCCCTCCATTTGAAATTCTAGAAAGTTATATAAATTTATATAAATAGAAGAGGCTTCTACTTCATTACTCTTCTTTTGACTCTCTAAATTTAGCTTCACCTTATAGTTGGTTCCATATCTTGTGTGTTGGATATCTTGGTATCCCCAATTGCTTACATATGAAGGTTTGATATTTGGTTTTTATTTTTTAGTGTAGAGTGTCATGAATAATTTTCACAACTCAAGAGTGATGTAATTCAAGAATGAGAGAGGTATGTGTATGATATTGATAGTGACCAATAAGATAGTGGATAGAAAGGAAGTTTTCACCAAAATCTGATGTGTAATCATTATGGTTTTTAGAGCGTTCATCTGGCAACAATCTGTCAAAGGATTATGTGTAATCAATTAAACACAATTATAAAATCATTGTGGATTTTTTATGTCATTAGATCATTGATTAACATTTCATGTGCCTATTTTAGATTTTGAATTATAATATTCTTATATGTAATTAGAGAATTATGCAAGTGATTTAGTTATTGTTTAGGGTTGTGGAGATATTTGCATCAGTTGTGTGAATTGGTGGGGTTCTTATGGTTATTTTGACTCCTTTACTAAAGCTTTTCCCAAAGGATGAAGACAATGGTTGAAGTCAAAATGATAACCTTAATTTTATCAAGGCTTGTTTTATTTTTCATCTGATATCTCCATTTTCATAGTACATGTCTGTGGAGATCTC
Source organism: Taxus chinensis (assembly GCA_019776745.2). NCBI lineage: Eukaryota > Viridiplantae > Streptophyta > Pinopsida > Cupressales > Taxaceae > Taxus > Taxus chinensis. The sequence goes on along the minus strand of CM034148.1, from coordinate 210,064,241 downwards.
TTTGTTTTAAATTTTCTTCCATACTTGTTAGGTTTTATTTGCATTTTCTTAAACCCCTGGGGTGAGATCCTGTTAGTCATGGTTATCATGTACTATTTTGCATTAGCACAATGTGATCTGTGTTTTTTTCATTTAAGTGTAGGATTAGATTACTAATGAGACTTAATTGGGAGCTTAGGAATGGAGGTTACACTTGTAGATAAATCCTTCTAAGTTGTTTTGATTAGATTTTGTGTAAGAATTGCTAAGGTCTCTCCCCTTAGCCTTGTAGAACCAGAAGAAGTAGAGAAGTGACCCCCTTTCTCATATTTGTTGGTCTTGATTCTAACTTTATTTTTGAAGGGATTCTACTCATTGTACTAACCCTTATTTACCTTCTCTTCACCAAATCCTCAAGGTGTAGATTTGGGGTTCAACCTAGATCACTAGCACATGCTATAACAACTCATACAGAAGATCGTTTCCAAGTTATTGGAAGCCTTATTAAGGTCTTTCCAAAGCATTATTTATTGCACACATGTGCATAAGCACACACACATGTTTACCGAGAGGGATAACTATGTGTGGCATGATCCCTGTTTGAAGTATTAATAAAGAGTGCAATTCTCATCGTATTATTGTGGGTGTGTGAGGTCAATCCAACCCAATCAGACTAACCCATTTTCAAGTCCTTGAAGAAAGCTAGGGTTTTCTTAAAGAAAAAGCCATATCTAGTCACATAAGCATGATCACGAATTTTTTATCTCAAATCTAGAACCCAAAGACACATACATTTCAGGTCCCAGAATTTATATTCAGCTTAGATCATCATATGGTAGAATCAACCACAAAGGTTAGAAAGGCCTAGACATTTCAACCCTACACTCAGTTTCAATACTCTAGATTTTGCAATGACTTAATGACACTCTACACATCTCATTTCTACAGTCTCAAAGTGAAATATTTCTAACCCTAACCCTAATCTACTTCATCTATCTTTCAAGAGCTTGTATGTTTCCATATTTGATCATTACATGATTTAGGATTTGCATATTTATTATATTTATTGTATTTCTAATTATATATCATCATTACACATTTAATAATTTATCTTAATCAAATTAAGACTAATTTTGATATTACATACACATCTAAGTGTCGCTTCTACTTGAAATGGCAATAATATAACCTTTAGCAAGGCCATTTGTAACAAAATTCTAATGAATAGTATCTTATGTAACAAGGATCGAGGAGATTCGATCAATGATAAGGGATGATAACTTGCCATATTGCACCTTAGAAACATAAATAATGGTGATAGAAAGGGAAGGAGACAAGTGGTATTTTGGAGAATAATGAGTGAGGGAGTGATAAAAGGGGAGGGATGGGAGAGAGAAAGCTTGGCATAGATGGATATAGCTGATATGTGATTTGATTAGGGAATGATGGAGGTGAGAGCGGTAGTGAGAATTCAAATAATTTGAATGACATGGGATGAGGTGGGAAGAAAGACAAGCTATTTTCCATGTGTAAGAGAGTGGTGAGAATCTAAGTTGCTAATGATATTTAAGAGCCATACATAATCATACATTGAATTAATTTCCATTGCAGAAAAAACTTTGTATTGTGAACCCATATTTGTTAGAAGATTCACTACCTTATTTGGTTCTCTAAAGTAATGATTTATTTTGAATTAAGAAAAATTTTGTAGAAAGTGAAGAGAGAATCTTAAGAGAGAATTCAATTTCTAGTTGTTTTTGCTCCCTCTTTTTAAAGCCTTATCTACGATATGAGAGGTGCCTTTGATTTCAAGAAGCAATGTTTCTATCTTTAGCTAGCATCAACATTATGTGTAATGCTTAAAATTAAGCTTCATTATTTGTTGCTCTAGGAATGAATGTTGTTAAAGTTGCTATAAGATTATCATAATATGATCGAAGGATACTTCCCAACATAACTTATCCAAGATTTCCTTTAGACACTCCATCAAAATTTAATTCATTGCAGTTATAAAAGTGTCAACAAGGCTTAACTACCAAGGTCAAGTCACCTAAGGCACGATCTCGGCCTCATCCCTTTATTACTTGGTATCTCATGGGAGTGGAACCCTAGTGAATGACTAGACAACACCTTTTACACCATCATACACACCATTGGACCACAACGCAATCGATGAGAAATCACATTTTCACTTATTAAGAAATCATATTTTCTCTTCTTGTTCATTATAAATACTCACCACCCACGCTATTAATTGATTTATTAGACTTTGGTGATGGAAATTTCTTTTCAAATGGAAGTGAGATAAACTTACTCGAGATTATAACTTAAATTGAAGTAGTTGGAATGAAAAAGGCTAGTTATTAATAGAGAGCAATATTGAGATTTTAGCTAGGTGGGAACATCAACAATGGGTAGGTGAGATAGAGAGGAGATCTTGCCCATATGGGCCCGTCTAAATTACCAACCCTTCGACCAATCTTGCTTGTTACTCCCTTGATAAGCGTTGAAACTACCTCCTTTGATAAGCATTGATAGTGCCAAATATTTAAAACTTCATTTATATACCATCACAATCACACATCCCCTTAAAGAAGACCAAATCCCAACTCAAATGGGCACCAATTCCAACCCTAACCATGACCTCATTGTTGACCCCTATATAAAAGACAATTTTGGCCTAATAATGGACCAACAAAGCTTAGAGAACACCTCATCTCATCTTTTATTCACACCAACTATGCCTTTCCCATAGGCCTAAGCCTCTCCCTTTTTCAAGTTTGTGTCCTCATTGGAAGGTAATTATTTTTTTCCGTAGAATTCAAGTCATTGAATCATGAACCTCTTCCAATCCCAAAGTAACTGAACCAATATAATAACAATCCCACACCAATGTGGAGATTCACAAGATGTGCATCCCCAAGGGAAGGAAAAAGTCCACTTACCTAAAAAGAAAGTGGAAAAAGGGATCCTAAAAATTTCCAAATGGGTCTCCATTTTCCTAGGTTTGAACTAAGAGTCCTCTTCCGAAGTTGCTACCACGTTTTTTTAAATCTCACACGGTGGAACCTTCCATATAATAATCTATTACATAGACGTGTTGATGAAGTCAGCATTTGGAAGATTAGGCCACCCATTTTCATACTCATACATAAGTATTTGTGTATGATTTTTCCTGTCTATGTTGTTGTGGTGGTGAGAATGGCGGTTGCAATCTGCATGTGAGGTGGAAGTGAGACTCGGAGTTTCTTAGTTGACTGCTGCATGCCAATTTTTTCCCCAAACTAAGCTGTTTTCGGCACTGGCAGCCCAAGGCCTTTGACTGTGGCTGCTCTTCTGTTAAACTTAATTTTCAATAATATTTTTGGCTGGTACAATTCAACATGGTTTATCATTCCTAATTTTGTTTGTATTGTAAGCTTTTATAAGATTTTGTACATCTCGATTGGAATTTGCAGATTGTAGAAGATCAATTGAAGTTCAGGAGGGAAAAAGTGGTTCCATTAAAGCTCTCTGACAGAGAAGTTTTTTAATGCGGGTTCTTCATTTATTGGTTCATTAGATTTGCAATTATAACAGCAGTGCATGCCATGGCAGTTGAGTCTCAAGAATGAAACCTCTTTCAACCATCTGTGTTTCTCAACCAGAGGGTAATTTTCCTTTTTCGGCGGCTCCCATGCATTCTTGTGATTGAGATACAAGTGGGGTTAACACTGCTTTTACCCTTGTAAATTTCTTCCATACAATAGTATATATATATATATATATATCAAATCTTATATGTTTGCATTCGAAGGCAAAAAAATTGCATTGCCTATTTACTCATGGTTTCCATTCGCATGTGCATTTGTTGTAATTCCATCTACTGATTCCTAGCTGTACGAATTCATACATCTGTATATTGCTTCTCTCTGGATCTGTCATACAACCCATAGCTTCTACCATGTATATTTCATTTTTCTGACATTGTTTCAATTATTTTTGTAGCCAAAATAGTTTTTTATTTCTACCAAGATTCTAATTCTTATTATTCCTGCATTTTATTTTGTTTTTCTTTAAATCATATACATAAAAACAGATCATGGAGTTACATATTAGGAGGTTATTGTGCAATCATTCTTTGGTTTGATCTCATTATTTTTAATTTTCAAATGCAAAGGCTTAGATGAACTTCTGTCTTATCTGCATCTTAATTTTCAATTGCATTTGTTTGATCTTAAAAATATCTCTATTTTTTATCCATTGTTTAATCGTTGGGCTAAACTTGTCATGGACAATTTTCCTTCGTCCTTTCTTCAATTTCATTTAGGGATTTTTTTTCCTTATTTTGTTCTTTCTTTTTTGGGATTATTGTTTTTCCCAATCCACAAATCAAATGATTTAATTTCTAATCAATTTGGTCTATTTAAAACTGATTTGTCTGAAATAATGTTGACTTCTAAACAGGCTGTTGCATATTATTGTCATGGATTTATCTTGGATGAGGGTAATGAAGAAAATGCTCATGACTAAGCAGTAACATGTCTACATGCAACAGATCAAGATTAGTTCTTGAAAGAAAACAAAATAGCTTGCACCATATTTTGTCTTGCAATTCCAGCAACAAGGTTTGTTCTTTGAACTCCATGTTAATCCAAAAAAAGAAAATTGAAATGGATGGTGCACTAATGTGTTGTTAACCTTGTATATTCTATTACAAATTATGGTGTGTTTTGTGATGTTAAATTGTGATATATCTATGTATAAGCTGTTCATATGTTATTACCAACTCTTTCTATTGATGGTGGGAATAATGAGTCTGCTTCACTTGAGAGGGATTTCAGAGCAGTTTTTAACTTTTTCTCATCTCAAGTGCTGAGAAATTGTTTTTTTTGTATTTGATTCTAACAGTGTGAAATGGATTGAAGATTTTTGAGCAAGCATGATACTATTATCAACTACATACCATGCCTTAATTCTATAGCATGATATTAGAAATAAGCAATTGATAATATCGCTTATGGATTGGAATTGTTGTATGTTTAATGTTTGATATACCCATGTCATTCTATGTTTGTTTGAAATATTTAGAAAATATGTTAAATTTGGACATTAAATTCACAAGTACATAGAATGCTGAAGTTTTAAATTGAAGGTTGGTTTCTTTTGTACAATTCTTTGTTGCTCTGAATTGTATATTTTGAATACATTGTCTATTGTAGCAATCACAACTACACAATTTAACTTTAAAAAAAATCTTCATTTATTTATATTTTCATCAATATTCATACCTTGTTCCAAATTTCCTATTCTAAAATTGTTGTTGTACAGAGTTTTGCTTCATATGGACGGCACTTGCATTTTGTCTAAAAAAAATTCAATGCTTTATCAACAAGTTTATTCTGTCTCATTGTCCCAAATGTACAATCACTCTCTATTTCTTTATCGGCATAACAATTGCACCTCCAGGTGCAGTTGTTATCTTCAGGTGCAATTGTTAGTACTATTTTTTATTTTGTACAATTAACATGGCTCGTTATTCCTAATCTTGTTTGTATTGTAATTTTGTATAAGGATATCATATGCCTGAGTTCGCATAGATTGCAGGAAGATGAATTCAATCTCAAGAGGGATGATAGAAGAAAGTAATTATATTTATGCTTTCTGATGGAGAAGTTTTTTGATGCAGGATTTTCATTTATTGGTTCATCAAATTTGCAGTTTTAGCAGTGGTGCATGCCATGGGAGCTGAGTCTCGAAAATGAATCCTCTTTTAACCATTTGTAGTTCTTCTCAACCAGAGGGTAATTTTCTTTAGCTTCCATGTATTGTTGTGTTTGAGATGTTCTGCTGGTGAGGGTTTGATAAATCACTGTATCACAAGCTTGTGCATTTTCTCCTTATTGTAAGGATTATTTGCTAGGGATAGTGCTAATATTATTCGAAGATTTTTTTTTATGCCTTCACCTAGCTGACATCCATATCCTGGAATGACTGAAGTGACAAGCCTTCTTTCCATATTGTATAAACTTTAGTTTTGTAGCGAATTTATTGTATTAGGTTGCATAAAAATGATACTTTTGGTGCAAATGATTAGATGACTTGGTGCCCTGACCTAGTGGGGTGTGTACTGTGTTGGTTGCAGAAATGGCATCATCGTCTTCAAGTTCGCCCTGCGCGGCGTGCAAATTTCTTCGAAGAAAATGCACAGCAGAGTGTGTATTTGCGCCGTATTTTCCACCAGACCAGCCCCACAAGTTCGCCAACGTTCACAAAATTTTTGGCGCAAGCAACATAACAAAGTTGCTAAATGAACTTCCACAACACCATAGGGAAGATGCTGTGAATTCCCTAGCCTATGAAGCAGATGCCAGACTGAAAGACCCTGTGTACGGGTGTGTGGGAACCATCTCAATTCTTCAGAGGCAGATGCGCCATTTGCAATGTGAGCTAGCAGCTGCCCACGCCGATCTTGCTCACTACACTAGTGGTGGCGCAGTTTCAAATCCTGCCTCTTTGATTCAACAAGGGCACTCTTTGGGCATGGGAACAGGAATGGGCATGGCTATGCAAGGCACGGGTCTGGGAATGGGAATGGGAATGGGAATGGGAATGGGCGACCCAGCTATGGGTAGGGTGTCACATTCCATACAACAACAACATGTTTATGAAGGGCAACTGACTAGAGAGCAGTTGGCAGAATTGGCGAGAGTGGGAGGAGGTTCTTACGAGGCAATGCTAGCAGCACTTGGAAGTAGTAGCAACCCCATTAATCCTAGTGGAGCAATGGTGTTTAATCACAGGTTACCCACTGATATTGATGGCGCCAACCAGAGTGGTGGCGGAGGAAGTTTGGGACACTTATCTCCTCACCAATGACTTCTACTTAATTTCAGGTAAAAAACTTTTCATGTTCTTTCTTCTTCAAGTTGGCCTTGTGACTGATGCTTCTGATGTTAGTAACAAATGATTAATATTTGTTACGTTTTCCAATTTTGAGAGTGGAAACAATTTTTTTTAGTTCTTAAATTTTTTGTATGGTCCTGTGAAACACAATTTCTTCGTTGTTCTAACTACCTAATCTTTTTTACAGTTCCATTGAACTATAAGATTGTATATTTACACTACAATTCTGCCTTTTTTTCAATCATTATGACCATTTCCAACAACATCAATCTTGTGTACAAAATCTGTGTTTTATTATTGAGATCTTCATTACGACATTTGATCTTGTGACCTTTGTGATATTATGGGGGAATATTTACCATAGAGGTTCGCTTGAAACCAATACTTGGGCATTGTAATATGATATCACATGGCTAGATAGTGTTGATTTGTTGAATTTATGTTGTAATGGGCAATGTCTCATAATCCCCTGATATTTTGCAGGGACGAATGTTATTATTTGTTCATATAATTTTTTAAAAAGATGTTTAGTGTAATGAAGATTGTGTAACACAGATTTAACTCTGTTGTATGGTATTTTGGGTTAAATAGATTGGAATGCTTGAAACTAATACTTCGGTGTAATAATATGATAGCATGTGAGACTAATTAAAGTAGAAAAATGTTTTATATTTTTCTTTTCTTTTTGTTGATATGCAAATTCTCTCTCTAACAAATGTCATAGGTTATTTTATTAAAAAGGTTATATAGTTTTAAGAGAACATATTATGCTCATATGTAAAATGATGTATAATGATTTTTTGTTTGCATAATCAAAAGTTTTCAAAAATTATAAAATGCACAAATATGTATCTCGTTTCTTTGGGCCAGATTTACTCAAGGAGACCATTAAAAACTCAATTGCATTTTAGTTTGCAATAAAGAAATAAATTTTCATTTGCTTTTTAGTTATATATCTTTGTTTATCCCTTTTATTTCTTTTAAATTGAAAATCACTGAATTATATAGAAGTCAACATCTCTACCCATATTTTGGATGACATATAACAGATAACAATGTTGCTTCCACGAAAATGTAAACAAGGAAAGAATTATAACAAATTATAAAGAGTAGTTTGTTACAAAATATTCAGTTACGCATATTTCTCAATTGGGTACAGGGAAAATAATAATAACCGTATGATAAAAGCTCTCTTCTTGCACCTAAGAAGTTCGTGGTTGTGTTTATTCTATTGCAATTTTGTGATTAATAATGCCAAATGGTGTAAGAACCATATACTAGTTATGGACCATTTAACACGCTTACTCATATTAAACGAATGTTATGGTTTTACTCAAACAATTGGCTTTGGGCTTTCATTATGATAATTGTACAATAAGAAATACTGTAACTTAAAAAAAAAAAAATAGACCGTATGATAAAAGCTTTTTTCTTGCACTAAGAAATTCATGGTTGTGTTTGTTCTATTGCAATTTTGTGATTAATAGTGCCAAATGGTGTAAGAAAATTATACTAGTTATGGACCATTTAACACGCTTGCTCATATTAAATGAATGTTATGGTTTTACTCGAACAAGGTTTTACTCAAACAATTGGCTTTGGGCCTTCATTATGATAATTGTACAATAAGAAATACTGTAACTTCAAAAAAGATAAGAGTATTGTATTAGTTTAAATAAAAAGATAGGAGAGGGGTAAACATTCAAAATTCTGCCAACTATCCTAATCTGCTTCCCCCAGATAGTTAACAAATTCATAGATTCTGTCATTTGTGGATAATAGTTCCGCAGAAATCTAACAACGTGAAATGTACATTGACACGAAGTATAGGCCACGTAATGGGCTAAAACAATCCATTATGCTGAGGTTGTGAGGCCAGTTTTTAATGGGGCCTTTCTTAACATTTCACTTTGAAACCATAATGGCAAAGCTCATCCTGGTAATCGTTGGACACACAAATATTGAATGCAGTGGACAAATGTTATTTTACCAAAACTTAAACCCCATCAATCATTTATTGATCAAGGATCATTAACTCGTGTTTGTCAACCATAGACCCAAAAAAATTCAGAACACCATTGCATATATTTATTAGCAAGGCCAGTAATCTGTCTGTGTGAACCATATTACAAAAATAAACTTCAACTCAGTCTATCCTATTGAGTGTTTAGGGTCATTAATCAATCTGTCAACAGCTAAAAAATATGAATTGAAATTAATGGGGTCGTTAACCAGTGCAGTAAATCATGCCAAACAACAAACTTCAAATCCCCATCTATTATATTTTGATCAATGAGACCACTAATTCATGCCTATTAACCATATCCAAGAACATTAACTTAAAACCACATCTATCATGTATCAATCAATGTGGCCACTTTCCATGCCTGCTAACCATGGCCAAAGAAAGAAAAACTTAGAAACACATTTATCTCATATCCAATATTATGAGGCCCATTAATTCTAGTTGCCAGCCAATGCAAAAAGAACTGAACTAGATCAATCTTTATTATCCTATAATGATCCCATATCCATTATTATGAGGCCCATTAATTCTAGTTGCCAGCCAATGCAAAAAGAACTGAACTAGATCAATCTTTATTATCCTATAATGATCAATGAGGTCACTAACCCATGCCTGTAAAACACCACAAAAGAAACCAAACTAAAATACTGCCTACTTTCTATGCTGCCAGAGAATTATTTTGAACAAAAGTTACTTCTAATATGGACAAGATTTCTAATGAACCTACTCTGATTCCATTAGCTGGTAATAAGAAAAGGCACGGAGTTGTGAAATAACATTACCAGCCAACTCACGCTAAAAAGAAGAATAACAGCATGATAAATTTTGCTAACTTGGAAACTAATCAGCACTACAATTTCACATTCACATTATCCTTCAATTGCCCATTCTAATAAGTTCATAACAGACGACACAAAGCTTAAATCCACCCACAATTCTCATTCAAAACCCCTAAAGTCCCTAAAGGCAACATTTCAAAGCATACATATCTCTACAAGAAAAATCTTTAAGACCTTGTGGCCACAACTGCTTGCTTTATAGATGACTGTTAGATGGGACCGCCACTTGAGTGGAAGGGGACAAAGAATTTGGATGTGATTCTTCCGCTCCCATTTCCTTTGTTACTTCTCCAATGGTCCTCTCCAACTAATCAACTCAAGATTCAAATAAAAAGTAAACAAGGAAACGCAACTTTCAGCATTTTAACTCTAAAAGCATTATTTATGAGTCAGAAAGGCATGAAATATGTTAAACAAAATCCTCAAAATGAGTTGCAACAAGGCTTTCTACATCAAATATTTATAAGAAAAGGATTTTTTTGTGACAATGAATTCCATATTGTCTGGAACCTGGTGCTGTAATACCAAACATCAAAAGGAATACTACAACTTATCGTATCAGCTGCAGAAATTCATAAACATTATGTCTTCGACAAATATGGAAATCATATTTACTCTTATGCATATGGAAAGCACATTTGCTCTATGCATAATATTAGAAGAATAAATAAGACAAACAATTGTAGGTGTAAATATAACTCGCTATTTTCTGGAGTAAGTTCACAACCCGTAAAAGATATAATTGTACTCAGTAAACAAGCTTGTCTCCCAAACTGACTATTATTTCACATGATTGAAAGGATGCAATTCAAAATTTTAGCATGACAAAAAAAAAACATGGGGAAACCAAACAAATTTATCAAACAATATATAGCCAAAAACGAAAAGAACAAGCTGTAGAATGAGAATTCATACCCTCTACTAACAACTCTCGATCAATATGACGAGATCTATGCTATCCGTACACCTAAAATTCGAGATTCAAAAGAATCTTGATAAGCGCAAAGACTGCTATGGTTTCATATTTTTATTTCATATCCCAATATTTTTAGTTCTAAATTTCTAATATATCCTCTGTCAACATCATGCAACACAGTAAATGTGGGGCAGCTCTGAACAAAGAGATGGAAATTAATAGGAAGCTTCAGATCATATTCTCTAGTGAGTAAACAAGATTCTACATACATGGTTTTGACCGCCAGTGCAAAAGGGCCTCAATTGGCTTAAAGCATCAGGCATATATAGTTGTAAATTACATCATATAATGCAAATATTTCTAGGCGCATCCCATTCCTAGATTATAATCTAAATGCAGAGACAGAGCTACCAAAGCATCAGTCATATATAGTTGTAAATTACATCATATATTACAAATATTTCTAGGCGCATCTCATTCTTAGCTTATAATCTAAATGCAGAGACAGAGCTACCAAAGGTTCAGCATTATTCCCATTTGCACACTAATCATCTTGGCGACAAAATTCTGAGTGTTAAACTGTCGTCGCTCAGCTATTTGTTCTGATACCCACAAACATTACTATGATGTAGGACAGATTATTTTTAAGAACATTCTTGACCACATTATAATATTAACATGTAGCCAAAGTAGAGCATGTAAAATTCTTTAGCATTAAACTATTTTACACAAATAGTTAACCACAAAATATGGGCTGAATGCAAGAATTATTCATGTTCATTTAAATATAGGATTTCTGCAAGACCGTTTCATAATGCACCAATTTTACATTATACGTGCTATTAAAAGATAAAAATTTACAATAAACATTGTTGCATAGAAAACTCAATAATATAATAAGCCGTTTAAAAAGCAAGTAAATTGGGGGAAAGATGACAACAAAATGCAGGAAGACCCAAATTTTGCCAAAAAACATCCCAAATAAAGGAGCTAGATGTAAGGAAAGGACAGATTATTTTTAAAAACAATCTTGACCGCATTATAATATTCAATATTGTAACCGAAGTATAACATGCAAAAATATTATTTTTGTTACCACTTGACCACATTATAATATTGCGAAAACATGCATTGACATATATGAAAATAATGAACACTCTGTAAATCCCCAAACAAAGGTAAGGTAAGGACGTTGTAGTTTAGATGCTCACACCCCACGAGAGATTTTAAAAGCTTATGTCTAATGAAGCCTCAAAAGGCATTCCAGACCCCTCCGTATGGGGTTATAATTGGGGCTAATCAAAGCAAATCAAAGAAACATGATACGATTGACATTCTTTGTAGTACCAATAGAACAGATACCATAGCCCTTGATAAGGGTGTGAATATTAAAACAATCCAAGGAAGTAGGGGGCTATTTAAGGAAGGAGATTCAGCATTAGTTATCAAAGGAATGACAAGGATAAGTTTTAACTCAAAGTTCAATTCCCTCATTAAAAAAAGTAACATCCATCACAGAACTCTTTACTCAAATCTCAATTTTTAATTGCTTATGACACAAAATACTGTTCCTTCTCCAAACAGATACATAAAAGGGTGCTCTCAGACAATAAGAATATAAATGAGACGAGAGTTTTATTTACAATTTAGGGGATGCCATACATGCCATTTGGGTGATTCTTGGTGGCATTTGATGATGGCCGTTTAAACTAAGCCTCTTCTTAGCTCCTTACCGTTTCCTTATCACCTCGAGGTGTTGGTTGAGGTAAGAGCTAATTATCCTATGCCTCTTGGTTCTGTATTTACCTACTAATTTCAGTTTCATAAGGCAAGGAAACAAAAAAAATCCCTTCAACTACCAATTACCATTCAGTGCCAGTAATGCTAATAAGGGGAAATTGGAGATAGATCGCTTTGTTGGGCTTTAAAGTATGAGATCGAGTGTGCGGTGCAAGGAAATGCTCCTTCCTTACCTGGGAATTCTTCTGTTGAAGTAGATATCACTTGTATATTGATTGGACCACTCCAGAGGATCCAAAATTGACTCATGCCCATTATCCTATCTATAAGAATGTCATAGAAATGACACACATAAAAGACATGGCTTAGCGGAGGGATGACAAGCTGTTCACTGCACTGAAATCTGAAAGGAATTTAGATGAGAAGCTAGCCCCATAACAAAATTTTCTTCTGTTTAGAGAGGAGCAGTGGTACGAGTGTATTCCTTCCAGAGGATATTGATTGAAGGTCTTCTACCAGTGGTAAAGCCAAATGTTTTCTTGCACTAGAGCATGAAAATTCCTAGGATGTCAAGATACGGGTACAGGTTCGGTACCCGGATACGTTGATTTTTAAAAACCCTAGAGTACAATATGTCTAGAGTATATCTGTACATATATATATATACACTCATTTGTATTCAATTTTTAGTCCATAAGAAATACAAAACTTGAAAAATGTAGGATCAAGGTTCAAAACATTCAATATGCTTATAATTTAACATTTTCATTGATCATGTGTCTGTCATACATATGATATATGAATATGATGTCGATATGAATACAAATGATTTAGAATATATCAGCTAGATTTTTCTCATAATCAAATTCTTGTATGTCATTCCCACTAGCTCCACTTTCAATAGCTCCTCTCTCTACTCCTTGTGAACTCCCTTGACTGTCATATTCGCCATCAAATATTCAATGAAACAATGACAATCTCTAAAGGTGATGTCTCCTTTAAATGATCAATGAAACAATAACTGCCTAAGCCTCTAAAGAATGGCTGCCTCTAAACAAACTTCACTTCCTAGGAAGCAATTGTAGCCTCCATTCTCGTCCTCCTTGCAATGGCTGCCTCCTCAAATCCTCGTTGGCTCTTTGCTCTTACACTTGCAAAAAGCAACAATGAGTTGTTTGTGCGTGTTGGTAATGCTTTAGTGCCTTTTTATAAATATTTGGGGGAGTTTAGAGTTTTTTTTTAATTCATTTATGAGTTTAGGGTTTGTTTTTTTAATGCATTGATGATGCAACAAAACTACCTACCCACAACTCTCAATACTAGATAAATATTCAGCACTTAATCCAAAAATATTAGAAGAACTGGGGACACAACAGTACCACGCATGACTCAAAAAAATGAGACGCGTGAATCAATCAACTCAGCAATCTTCATTCACTCAGGAACCTACGGTAACATCATAGCAATTACAAACAAAAAGAAAATGGTTGCTCGGGCAGTCAGCCCAGTTTCATTGCCCAATTTTTCTCTCCCTTTTTCCCCTTCCAATCTTCCCTTAAAAACAAAATATAAAAAAAACAGCACTCTCACCTAAAGTCCCAAGCTTCTACGGCAGTTAACTGCCCCTAGCATTTAGGAGCTTATTTACTAAAATTAGAGTACCCTGCCAGCTATCTATCAGCTATGTTGAACTAGTCAACTCAAACAAATGAGTGTGATTACACATTACCATTCTTTAGTTTAAAGTTCCAGGAATACCTCAATGGGTGTACATCAAGTCAAAAAAAAATGTTTCCAAGGCAAATTGTAGCGTCGTGCCCTGCAGATATGTCTGGAGTACATCTCAAGCATGACTGTGACATACCCAGGACACATCCGTACAATACCCAGGACGAATCCATATCGGGTACTTATCAGAGTGGGTTTGGGGGACTTGGGGACGTACCCATACTTTTCAGGAAAATTTTGATCTGGGTGGAACTTAAGAAACAGGTCACGACCCTTCAAATATCGCAAATGTCATGTGCTGATCATAATTAATTACATCAAAATTAATATTCATATTCATCTTGCTCTTCATTGAGAGCATCAATATCCATATCATGCGGTGCAATAGAACCACAAGGACTATCACTCCTGCTAGCTCCACCACTCCCACCAACTATACTATGCCTCCCAAAAGTGGCGTGGAAGGGAAGAATTCAGGTCAACATCCTTAAGATTTATATCCTGATGCTTTGACAACCCCTTATTACCCTCTAGTTTCTTGTGGGAGATGAAGTGCGAGTTCAAGTGTATGTAGACCAAGTCCTCAGCGGTTTTTGCTTCGAGCTTGTTACGCTTCTGTGAGTGGATGAAGTTGTATGTGCTTCAATTCCGCTAACAAGGAGATGTACTTGAAACCTATATTAAAATTTATAAAAGGTAAAATTTAAAATTCAAGTTTTAAACAAAAAATTTCAAACAAAAAGAAAGTTAAAAACTCAAAAAAAATAAGAACTTAGCTAAGACAAGACCTTGATTTTAAGATTCTTAATGGCTGGTATTGCTTGGCCATGGAGATGCCACCACATATGTGCATCCCTCTTGTATTTCTCCCACATGGCACCAAGGCTTTGACCTTGGGAGGCGATGAAACTCCCAAACTCGGATGGTAACATGTCTTTTACCTCAAGATCAAGAAAAATCTTGGCTAATGCCAACTTGAACCTTTTGACCACTTTCACTTCCCTAGACGATGCCACCGTCCTCAACAAAGAAAGAATCTTTGTGCTATAAAATTGAGGATTCAATGCGAAGGCAAGGAGATGTAACAGGACAATCATTTTGTTGAACCGATTGACGAGGATTGAATGCACTTCTTTGAAAAAATCTCCTCAAGATCTTGCTCCTTTGTACTAATGATGGATTTTATCTTCTCAATCATTGAGTCGATGTCGTCATATATTTCTCCCAAACATGGATGATCCATGTTTGTGAAACGAATCATGCTCATGACGGGCTCCATGATACTTAACAAATAGTCTACACGACCCCACCAATCATCATCTAGGACCATATTTTTCAATCTTAGGGCTCACTTTTTGCTTTTAATACAACCCACATGTTGTTAAAGACCATGCATTGTAGTGCCTCTTTCACCTTCACAAGTCGTCTTGAGACAATTGTGTGAGAGGCAAACCTTGTCTCAACAACCTATTAGAAAAATAAAACAAAAGAAAATTTAAAAACTTATGAAAATAAAAAATCTACAAGTAGATACTAGATATTAAACAAATTTATAAACATAAAAAAAATACAGTTTACCAAAATAAAATAAAAATCCGAAATTTACAAGTACCTTCATCAGCTCCAAAAACGAGAAGTTTCAAAACATGACTTGGAAGAGGTGATGGTTTGTGATGAACATATGAATCTCCTCTTCCTCAACATAAACTTGGCCGATCCACGGAATGTTTTTGCCAATCTTTTGAAGCATGAGGTCGAGCGAGTGGACAACGCAAGGTGTCCAAAAAATGTGTGGATACCTTGCCTCCACCAACATCCCCACAGCCTAACGATTTTTTGCATTATCCATAATGACTTGGATAATGTTCTGAGACCCCACTACCTAAACGAATTCGATGAGGATGTTGGCAATGAACTCCCCATCCTTCACACATCCCACGCAATCAACGACCTTCAAAAACATCACCCCTTTAGGGCACATTACAACGACATTGATAAGAGGTCTAATGCTTGTACCTTTCCATCCATCAAAAACAATGGAGACCCCTATTTCCACCCATGAATCCCTAACCGACTTCAATGAATTGTCAACATATTATTTCTCCTTGGCCAATAGGTTGGTGCGAACTTTTTCACACCCTAGCCCTTAGTAACCTTTTAGGACCTAACTACATTGAAGTACAATTTGTTGGTGTACAAGCATCGAACAATATGTTCATCTGCAAGATCTCTCGCCTCATTTTGAAAGACCTCTCCAATGATCCTTTTGTTCTCTTGCTTGGAGTATCTTCATCCTATGTAGGGGTGATGGCAAAAATGGATGTCTTGGGCCACCACAATAGAACAGCTAGTAGCAAGTAGGGCCATTGGTAGCTTCCTCAATCCTCTTCCTTGGACCCATTTTCATGTTGTAGGATGCATCTGCTTCCTCTTACTCCTTGATAAATTCAAGAATTTGTGTTTTTGACAACGGAACAAGTTGTGTCCCCTTACATCCACTGATACTCGTATTTGGTATGTGCCATATGTGGGCCTTCACCCGACTATATGAACTATGGTGCATAACATTGCACCAATTGCATGTCCATTTTGTCCCCCCACCACGTTGAACCAAACTTTAAACTATCACGTCTCCAAAGAGGTGATTGTTCATCATATTAAAAATGAAATTGGTCACAACCCACTGACCCAGAACCAGTTGACATTCACCATGAAAAATGAAAAAAAAAAGCAAAAACACTACAACTTGGGAAAAAACAAAAGAAATTCAAGGTTCAAAAACTTATCTTGGCAGCGAAAGGGCTCCTCAATCACCTTAGGAATACAATTGCAAAAAAAGTTCGATGAAGCTTCAACCCTAGATGAGAAATGGAAAGTACGTATGCAAAGAGAAAGTGAGGATAGTTTTCGCATTTGTGTTTTTCTTGTCTTTTGTGATGGTTTATCTTAGTATTTTGTGTCTGGGTTACTTTTTAGGGTTAGAATTATCTTTTTATTATATTTTTTTGTTTTTTATGTTGACTTTTCAATGAAAAAGCAAAAAAAAGTGTTTTAGATTGTAGGTACCCCTTGGGTACGTCTTGGACGTTCGAGTACATCTACAGACGTACCCGAGTGTGCCCGTGTGTCTAGGACATACCCTAAACATACCTATACCCATACCACATGTCAGGGCATAACCACATTGGGTTCAAGGCTGGAGAGCATACTGACTACCTAGATCTAAAATATGTTTATGGCCTTACAACAGGATATAGTTATAATGCTTAAGAAAACATCATAAGGCATCACATGTCCATATGTCTAGAGGAAGTGTAGTCTATTTCCCACCATCATTGTACTTCATATGATGACCTGCCCAAGTGGGCACATAATTCTTTAAAAATTGTACATATATGGTCCTACGAAGTGAGGCAACCTTGGTAGCAGGAGTTATCACCACTAAGAAAAGTATAAACATTTTGTACTCCATCTTCACCAAAGCCCCTACACATGAACATCTATATGAAACCAAGATATTAGGATGATCCGAAAAATCAACTATAGAATAAACGAACTTGTTTTGTAACATTACTGGAGTTCCTCTATAAAATGAACTTTTATAGTAAGTCCTAAAAATGAAAAAACTTAAGAAGGATGGACAAACATAATGTTGTTACGATAGTCTAACCTGATTTTTCTGAATTGGAAGAGTCCCATTAACAGGGCAGCTCAAGGGCAGGCGCAGTCTTCAGGAGTCACCCCTCAACTCCAAGTTCAAGCCTGGTAGAACCACCACTAGTTGAAACCTCCTCGTAACAACTCCAACAATCCCAATCCCACCAATTGAGGTTAGAATCTCCAGGGAATGATCCTAGTGAAATCCTTTGGGCTCTACTCAATCTTACAAAGGCCTTACGGTAAACTGCCCTGTTGGAAAAAATAAGGGCCAAGTGAGGAAAAACTCTTCCAGCAAAGCACCTGACAAGAAGGCTTTTTCCCCTACACAATTGTGTGTTGGCTCATTAGTGGTTAGGTATCCCCGTGGCCCCTACAGGGTCGGCTGCAACACGTCCCTCTCCATCGTCCAACCCCAAAGGACTTTTTGATACAAAAGGAGTGCCACAGCTAGGAAGTTTGCCACAAGCACAAAGCTTGCATTTTTTTTCCAATGTGAGCGATTGCCTAACCAATACGATAGACATTGTTTGCTACACTCCCCACCAAGAAGTAACACAAGCAAACCTTTCTAGCCGACATTTGTTGGGGCAACGCACCACAACGTTTTGAAAAGCGACTTGCGTTCTTGCTTCACGCAACCTTACGTGTTGGCACTTAAGAATGAGGCGAAGAAGAGCATCCCCTCAAACATCCTCACACCACGGGCATTGACAACTAATGGAAGGATCAACCAACCCAATCCCAACAACACAACTACTACGGACAAACCCTCCTACCCGAGCATTGAAAAGCTAGCAGACAGCTTCCACAAACACATTCTCATATCTATAATCATTTTAAAGGTATTGTTATCCAAAATTCACCCCCCGGGGTAATTTTGATAACATGCATCAGATTATTCAGTCCCGAGCAAGTAGATTGATTCAAAGCCCAAAATCATGTTTTTCTGGGGTCCCTTCGGCTTCTTTCTAACTCTCCTGTCCAAGAAGAAATCCCAACAGGATGAGAAAATGGAAGAAATGCAAAAAAAAAATAAGGTTGCAGGACTGTTTTGAGGCATTTCGGGTCTGAAGGGCTCGGGTCGTACCAGTTCGAGTTGAACTGAGGTTCATCGTACCAAGCTTGGGGCCAAAAAAATGAAGAAAATCGGCTAAGTCCTAGTCCAGGCGGTCCGCACAGCAGTTGGGACGTCGGGGCGCGAATCGGCCGAAAAGCCGCCAGGCGGTCCGCACAGCAGTTGGGACATCGGGACACGCGGGGCGCGAAAAGCCGAACAGGCCGAAAAAATGAAGAAAATTGCCTAAGTCTTGTTTCGCGCAGTCTAGGACATCCGGGTCAGAAGTACGCGCGGGACGCGGATCGGCCGGTTTGGCGCAAGTCAGTCCATTTCGGGCGGTTCGGAAGTATTTGTCCCAGGCAATCCGGGACAGTTGGAACAAAAGTATGCGGAGGACGTGAACCGGCCGGTTCGGCCTAAGCAGGGGACTTTCGTCCGGGACAGTTGGGACAAAGGGACGCGTGGGACGCAAAAAGCCGAAAGAGCCGAGAGCGAATGAAATCTCGCCACGTGTCTTCACCTCAAACAAGAGCAAGGAAGCCCGAATCGGGCGGTTCGGAGATATTTGTCCCAGACAATTTGGGACAACCGGGCCATAGGTACGCGAGAGACGCGCAGGACGCGAAAAGGCGAAATGGCCGAAAAGAGACAAGGAGACCCGCGAACGAATCAGAACGTGCCACATGTCAGAAGGTACAAAAGTTGCTAAGTGTTTGGCGCAAGGTAAAAATGCGCCCCTCAGGTCCGAACCAATAAAATAGTGCCACGTGTCCAAGTTTAAGGGCCCGAAAGGAATTTTCAGAGGATGAACCCGCGGACGAATCAGAGCCTGACACGTGTCATCCAAGTGGCAGAGCGCGAAAAAAATTCAAATATTTTCCCGCCGATCCGTTTTGACCTGTTTTTTTGCCCTAAATCTTCTGATGGCCATAACTTTCGATCCAGAGCTCGGATTTTCGCGTTCTTTATATCAATGAAAAGCTGGTGAAATTCTCTACACGATTCCGGGGTCAATCTTGCATTTTGGTTCCGTTTGGAGAGAGAAAATCAAGAAACGACTCTGGCGCGTGGTAATGGCCAGAACTGACGTTTCAACAACCAGCTTTAATGCAAAATACAGTTCGCCGTTTTTGCTAGGGTTCTCACCTGCCGCCATAATGAGATGGATTAAATGTAACCTAGAAGTGGTTGGGGTAGATCTGGATTTCCTCTCTCTTCCCTCTCTCATTCTTCCTATAAATTGTAAGGAGGGGCTTCTTTCAAAGGTGGTTCATTTTTTCAGCTCTGCCGCTCCCTTCTTTTCTTCTCCAAGGTTGAAAATGGAGTTCGAACCTCCTCCCCTGCTCTGTAATGGCCTTTTTTGCCTTTTACCATAAAATGATGTTCTGTGCAAACTTCTAGAGCAACAAAAACGTGTTTCGTGATGCATCTGTCCATCCTTGCTCGTTTTTCGCTTGTTTTCTTCTTGCCTCTCTTCATTGCAGGTATTTGTGCATGTTCTAATGTTCATTACAGGTCTGGAGCTGTGTTCATAGAGTTTTGGGACATTTTCTGTGTGAAATCTATCCTTGGGCCTGTGATGCATCTGTCCATCTTTCCCATTGCTCACCTCTCTTTGTTCCATGGCAGTTTTGATAGATGTTCAACATTTTCCTTCTCTGGTGTATCACCGTTTTAGTGTAGGCTTTGTTTTTCCCTTTTCTCTCTCTCTGTCTCCTTGGCATGGTTAGATTAGGATTAGATTAGCTTGTCTGCACTGGAATAGCTTGTGGCAGGTAGTTTAGGAAGAGGAACCAGCCTTCTCTGGAGATTCCTTTCTCATTCTTGCAAGTCCCACACTTGGAGAAAGGATTCCATGTTGTGCAATCACACTGGATGCTAGAGTGATCAACCTAGAAATCTGATCAACATCCAGGGGTGCTGTGATTTTGCACTAACAGGTATCTTAACACTTTTAATAATATTGCATATTAAACCAAACTATTTAGTTCATCATTTTCTAATATTCTACCATATCCTTGGTATATGAGCCTGCTTCTCTATATCAATTAAAATCATTTTCTACTATTCTAACACAGCCTTGAATATAATAGCCTGTGCATAGAATCATTTAAAAATAGTGCCAAAATGACTACTGACCATGAGCAGAGAAAAATTATCGCTTTGCGAAAATTAATCTTTTAGGTTTGTAGAGACAAAAAAGTAATGACATTTCTTTCTTAAGAATATATCTACTAGACGTAAAAGCCAGCAGCAATCTTGAAAGCTGAAAACAACAATGAATTTATCAATGCATGCCAATGTCAACATTTGGTAAGTTCAATTTTCTTTATGCTACTAGGCAATGGAAGTCATTAGTCATTTCTTGTAAGGTTTCACATCCCTGTAAGCCTGTCTTTCAGGCAATTGAGTTCTATGAGCCGAGTGGTAAGCATGTTTACAATAGAACTTCTCCAGTGAAATAATTTTCATCATTGTAAGAAAATTTCTTCAGGGAGATCTGTCAAACCGGAACACCCACCAAATGATATGGACCCTGACAAGAATGTCAAATCTACAAGGTTGTCCAGAAGACTTCTCAGCATTGCAGGACCGCCTAACTGTAATGATCCTAGTGAAATCCTTTGGGCTCTACTCAACCTTACGAAGTGAAAGCCTTAATTTCACCAAAACCTGCTGAAAACTGCTTCAAATTCCTACAATAACTCAATTCCAACTCCAAGGAATCTGGTAAGTCTTTCAGATCTTGAGAAAAGAACAGGTTTGGCTTCTGCAGTGCATATAACTAACAAAAACTAAGGGATTTCTGCAGATTGGCATCTCAAAAAATCTAACTGCTTTAATTTACTAATATGTTTAGACAGGTAGATAAAAATCTCTGTTCAGAGAAGTATATTAAAAACTTATAAAAACCCAAATTAAAAATGTTTAAATCCCAAAACCCATTTTCTGAATAGACTTAGGGTTTGTAACTTGCAACAAACAAAACATTAGGAATAGAAATACCTTTCACTCAGCTGACAGGTAGTGATGTCGTTCCTGACGAACAATAAGGAGGCCTGGCAAAGTAGAGGCATGGCAAGGAAAAGCTCCTAGTTCTGCGTTGTTCAGGGCCTTCCGGAAAACCCATTTTCATTATACAATGAAGGACACCTATACACCTTTGATTCTCCCTCAAACTAAGTCAAACACTTAAAAACTGCCCAAGGAACTCGATGACCAGTGTCTGTGATCAACAGTTCTCCTGCAATGGATACCCTTGCCCATGTCCGGATCAATCATCCACCATCGAGATGCACACTGCCAGGAAAGGCTCTGCTGTATATGTTACACCAATATTTGGAAAAATCCCAATTCCAAGGAGGTCTAGATTAGAGAGTGGGCTTTGTAATGAAACATTTTAGAATTGATGTTACATCAAGACAGTTTTTGCTTTAGCAAAGAATATTCCTGCTAAAAAGACCTCTGTAATATCATTAAATGTTGTGATAAAGAACTTTTTGGCCATCAACTTAAGCAAGAAAAAATGAAGTTGTCTATACGTGCAAAACATAACTCTCCAAAATTGAAATGTATGGAAGCAGAAGTGGCAGTAATTACCAAAAGATATGCTGGACATATTTGGAAGATTTGTAGAAACATTGAATAGCATGATCCCATCTTTTACTAGAGGAATTTTATTCAATAATCCAACCAATCTACATACAAGCACAAAGATTATTCTCTTGGAATGGTAGGAATTTCCAAAGGACATTGTTAACATGTTCAATTTCTAGAACAATGATGCTAATTCGATTACAAATGCTCCGATATTATTCATGTCATAGGCCCGTAGGGTATGCAACTCTCCAATTATTATGAATAATGTAACTCATTTTATACTTCTTATTTATTTTGCATATTAGCGTTCTTTGTATGAGATCAGAATTCATTAAAAGTATTATAACCAAAACGAAGCTTAAGTTAGGATGTTGCAACTGGGGAGATCATGTAGAAACTTGTATACCACACAGAGCAATAATTCTCGTGTTTTGATGGTGTGGAACTTTCTAACATTATAAAATTATAATCAAGAAGCTGGTGTAATTTAAAATTACAGGAACCAAACCCTTCACAAGTTATTTTGCATCAAACATCCAAATCATTAACAACCATTTTACAGCAACAAAAGGGACTCAGAATATGGAAAAAAAATCCATCAAGGCAGTAAAAGAGTACATTCGAAGGAGGGGAATTAGACTTGAGGCTGCCATGTATGCAGGTTGTGGATGGAGCCATCAGGTGGCATCTTCCCGTGGCGATAGGGCCGTGAGTATTGCACATTCAAAGCAGGAGAATTAGACTTGAGGCTGCCATGTAGGCAGGTTGTGGATGGAGCCATCAGGTGGCATCTTCCTGCAGTGATGGGGCCATGAGTATTGTACAGGCGGCCAAAGTCTTGCCGTGTGTTGGAGGCCATGTTTTCACGCTGCCATCTCCACTTTTCACCAATGGAACACCGCTTCTGATGGAAAACATGTGACACAAAAAAATCCACATCAGAAATTTAAAAACGAAACATACCTAAAATGCCAAATGGACTGTAAATCCAAAAGTAAGCAATGGGTACCCACTTTTTCAAACAAAATGCCCAAAAAACAAGTCTAGAAGGTTCGCAAAAAGCAAAATGCCGAGATCGAGTCCCAACAGGACTCAAACACAGTACAAATGATATTGATTGCTACTGAAGATGCCTGATGGTTTTTCTGTGATCAGCTTTGGCAACATAAATTAAACCACTATCACCCGGACAACAGGTGGTCTAAGAGTGAGCAACAGAGCTCAGCTACCCACTGCTGCTGTTGATCATCCCGGTCACCAACCCCTGCTTTGAAACATAACCCCCTTGTGCCCACCCCTAAATAAATCCCAAAAAAAATTAAAAAACTTTGCAAATTTATGAGTTTCTTTTACCGAGTTCAGCAGGGAAACCCTGAAATTTTTATTAATTTGCTGGTTTTTACTATGAATTTTGCTAAATGCAACAAACTTGTGTCAAACCTGATTAGTTCACCTTTGCAACCATACTTCCAACCTGTATCAAATAAGAGCCAAGTGAGAAGCTCAATAAAAAATCTCTAAAATAATGCCGAAAAACAATTAAAAGCTGTAAAAATGCTTCTCCCTCCCTCATTCTGGCATCTAAATTTTTGTTTTGAAGCATTCATAAAAGTAAAACATGATTTACAGAATGAAGAACTGATCCATGGTGATGCCGGGTTATTTTTGGGTTATTCTGATTGATTTTTGACTGACTAAGCTTGTCAAGTTTTTTGGGAGAGTCCAAGTCTGAGCTAAATATGCGCCTGTTGAGTCCAAATCTCCATACGATGATGAAGCTCGGTAATTTCGCTCAGTTTTTAATGGTTTTGATGGAGTTTTCACTGATTCAATTCGCTAAGTTTTTTTTTACCGAGTCCAAGCCGAAAATGGCCATGTCGAGTCTGATCTCAATACCATGGTGATGTTGGGTATTTTTTGCTCAAATTCTAATTGATTTTCATTTAAATTTTGCCATAATTCCTGTTGCTGAGTGAGATCTTATTGATATCAAACCTGGTGCTGCATTTGTTCGTCTGCATTTCCCTTTTTTGTGAATGCTGGTCTTATCACAAGGGCTTGAACCATGACCTTCACCATGTTAATAGCTTTATCTTACTAGATTGCTTGTTGCTAAGATACCTGGACACAAATGAACTGCAGTTCCCTTACTGGGAATGCCTATAAGACCGCAGGCACAGAGGATTGAACCTTGACCTTTACTATGGTTATTGTTTCACCATACTAGATTATTTTATGCTAAGATACCTGAAGATTAACAGCCCGACATACCCATCGCATCCAAAGGGGATGGGCACTGGGCTTAAACCCTAACCTTCAATTCGGAAATCGTTCCAACATAGCAGTCACTGCTCAATGAAATCCACTGTGTTTATTTTTTATCTACAGACTGTGAGCCATAAAGGAATGAACAACAATTCATTGGGCTGGGTTAAATGGTTGAGACGAGGCGTAGCCACAATACATAATAAAAAGGCGTTCACAAAAGAATATGATCTCAAATACTGCATACAATCTTTCCTTAAAAAAACGAATAAACAAAATAAGATAACATACCAGGCAGTTTCCAGCAAGATCTCGTGATCATCCCAGCAACCCACAATTCAACTTCCCACATACTCTGCATTCCATCATGGCATTCTCTGTCAAGCTAATCTCCGAAACTCAAAAGGTAAACTCTCGTTTTGCTTAGCCATAGTTGCACAGGGAAAATTGAAATCAAGCACTGCCATACCCTCACTATGAACCTCTGCACCAAAACCCTCACAATCATCGCATGACCCAAAAATTGGATAACGCTCATGAGTACTTGGTAACAGAGAAAAATATGAGTGATATTCAACAACAAAATTTATGAAAAACAGAGAGACTTGGAGACACATCATATCCAGTCCACTGTAAAATCATGAAACAGACAGAACTATAATCTACGTCTGATGATGATGATGATATTCGCTCGGCTATTTCGTTCGTTGTCTCTGCCCCACCTTTGCCTTCCCTTCCTACCTGTGCATCCTCTTAATTTATCGTACCAAAACGTTTCATCATTAATGTACTTGGGGCATTAAATTTTCTATAAAAAAATTCAAATTATTTGTGAAAATAAAACTCGCGAGTGTAAAGCGTTTGACAAGTGTTAGGTACCCCCATGTTCCAAAACGAATTATAATTTTTTTATTACGCCGAAGGCATTTCTCCAGGGGAAGGAATGGGTGAGATGAAATGGTATAGGAGGACGTTGAATTACAAACCTAATCCAATTGTCCATGCTAAAAGTTTGAAAGTGGTAGGATTTACACTGTCAAAGGCATGACCATGACCCTTGAACAGAACCTAGTTTCTATTTGCAATTGCCATACTTGCACCTGTGGAGCCCTACACTGATCGTAGTTTCCAAGGTTTTGAGGGCCGCTAATGTTTGTGAAGAGATGGAAATGTCTGTCTAAGTAGCACGGCTCCCTTGCGTAAGAGGGCTGATGATCTCTGTGCAGGTATGGAGGTCTACATCAGCGAGATTATTAAATGTACAGTCAATAGACATAATATTATTTTTTTGGGTCGCGTCAGTATGAGTTGCTGCCTGCAAATGGAGGTGGGTTTCGGGCAGTCGCGGTACATGCACTCCAAAGCCTCCACCTGCTCAGTCATCAATCGAAACAGGACCGTTCACAATAGACAGCAAGGCTGCACTAAAAAATAATGAAATGAACTCTGAAGTAAAATGAAATCAGCATTATTTGGAGGTCTTTCAAAGTTATTTTTTAAGTTAAAGAATATTGATGTTTTTGGCAAGTGTTATAGGGAATAAATGGGTTTGTTTGATGGTATTTGATATAATCAGTCATTTCCGTATAAAGTAATGATTGGGTATTGCATTAGATATAGTGGATGTTAATTTGGTGGTTAACTTTTAGAAGGTCCTTCATGAGTTATATCGTACATATTAACCAGGGGCATTGAGATCTGTGTTTATATTAGGGAACATGAAGGGTATAATGTTCCCTTGTCATAAGGAGGGTAACAATTCAAATATTTTGCATAGGGAAGGTAGGAGCCACTTCACATGACCATCTTGGCAACAATACAATTTTGTTATGATTTTCTTTTAACCTATACAACATTATATTGACCCAAGGGTTGGATCACTCAAACAAAACTCAAGTTTGGTTAAACCTAGTTTAGCAACCTCCTGATTAACTAAAAGATCTAAAATGTCCACATAATAACAACCATGAGTGGTAGCTTATGGAGAAATTTTCAATAAAGCACCAACTCACATTCATTTAGTTTACTATGTGACAATTGTTTTTCAATATTGTCCTTTAAACATAAATGGCTGATAAAACATTAAAAAGTTTAACTTTATTAATTACAAAAATTTCAAATAAATTATGTATATTTATATGGTTTGTATATAAATATATATACAAAATGAAAGACATATTTTAAATACTCAAGTCATACATGTCTATTTTTTGAAATTTATAAGTATTTAAGATTTACAACTATTGACCGTTAAATTTAACATTTGATAACAATTCATTTAGGGTTTCCCTGAACCCCATCATGTTTGGTTTAATTTTTAATATATGTTATACAAACAAGTCAACAAATTGCCTTTTTAAGATGGTGCTAGATGGGGATTCAACCTGTGTTCCTTTGTTAGAAACCTACCTCCAGCCTCTTTTCACCTCTCACTTCTCTAACCACCATAGCCACCCAACCATATTCCCTTCTTCCTTCAACTTTTGCATTCCATCCTTCCCTTCAAAGCTAACAAAATCATTTTTTAGCATGCAAACCATATTGTTTCCTAATTGGTTTATTCAATTAGACATAGATTATTAACTTTTTTCCACTCTTTATCAACTTGTGCCTATCAAATCTTTTGCAAATCTTGATTGTTATCTTTTGTAAATCTTGATTTTTAGGTGGTGGGAATTGAAAAGATGGGTTTTAAGTTTTAACTTTCGATTCAAAGTTATTTTATATTATTGCATTTTTATTACACCTAAGTCGCAATTATTTATTTCCCACCTTTTTATTTTTAACTTTCCGTCCATATATTTGTCTTACGTAACAAATTTAATGTCGTCTAATCAACAACCTTTATTTCGTAAAGATAGATCGACATATAACATCTACCATCTTCACCATCAAATATTTCACAAATCTTGATCGTTAGCTCTTTGTAAGGCGTTGGGGATTGAACATATGGGTTTTGACTTGTGATTCAATGTTATTTTGCATTCTTTCATTTATTTTATTATGCTGAAACAACAAGTATTTACCTCCAACATTTTTAATTCCACCTCCCTGTTCATTTCGTTGTCTTTAAGCCAAAGGCATTCACAGTTGGGTTGAGGCTTACCCCCTATGACATCAGACAATGATGTGGACGATGAAGATTAGCATGTGTACATTGTCGACATATTAATATTTTAATTAGATCTGACGGTTTGTGTCACCGTTCATGTCCTCTGTGCTTAGTAAAGGATGTGGATTTGTCTGTTCCTCTATGTTTGCAGCTCGTTGTTCACTTCATATTGGAATCCACAAAAAAATAGCAAGTTTCGAGAGGGGGCATTCAAAGGTTGATGGTTCAATCTCATGTTCTCACATCTAGCGTTTTGGTGGAGGAGAGCTTTAACTCCGATTACCTCCAAAAAAATGTGTTTTATGATGATTCTGGTGTACATTGCATATATTTTTACCAAACCCCCTTTTACATTTTAAACAAAAAAATGAAGCTCAAGAGTTGACATTTTATGCTTTTGAGAACATGATTGTCGAGTGATGTGAAGCAACCATTTATTTTCCGTAGATGTTGTT
This sequence comes from Taxus chinensis, assembly GCA_019776745.2. Taxonomy (NCBI): domain Eukaryota; kingdom Viridiplantae; phylum Streptophyta; class Pinopsida; order Cupressales; family Taxaceae; genus Taxus; species Taxus chinensis. The sequence continues at coordinate 210,035,979 of CM034148.1, read as the reverse complement.
ATACATCATGATTTTTTGGGAAGCTATGTGTGTGTGTTTGATCCTCTGAAAGCCAATTTTTTCTCCGCTTCCATGTGTGTCTCATGTAATTTTGTCACAACAAACGGTTTTGCGTCTTTTGGGCATGCTCACTCGCTGCTGTGGATTATATTTCGGAGGTCATCCCTTACTAGAATTATAGTGGAGGGGTAGATCATGTTTTTGCAGCCACCCATGATTATGGAGATTGCTTCCATGCAATGGTTAGTTTCTCTTTTCTTTTCTGATATAAATAAAGTGGAGGGGATTTATTGCCTTCCGTTGCATATCCCGTTATGATTAATTTTATGCTTTATATATTTTATTGGAGGATGTTGATGTCAAGGATGTGATAATGCCTTTTCTGTGGATGTCTATAATTATGTATACCTTTGGTGTGAAAGGAAAACACCTATGTCTTGATGTGGAGCATATACAGATTCCTCCTTGCATGTCTTTGAGATCCATCCATGTTACTCTGGGCTTTGTGGTTTCTCCAAAGAAAATGTGTGACATTTGAGTCTCTTCAGAGGTAAAATGGAGATTCATCCCATGAATATCAGCTTCCGCACATACAACAAGTAAGCACTTCCCTTATTCTACCTGAAATTCTGTAGATTTATAGGACTAGAATTTGTGTTTTGTCAATGTAACAACAATTTTTTATGTTTAGTCACTCAGTCATGATTTTCAGTGATTAATATTTCATGACAAACATATTTACCCCATTACTTTTTCATTCTATAATCTCATGTGACATTTATTTGGGTCATGTTTTTTTTTCATGGGATGCTCTTAACTTCTTCATGTCAATATTCTTGTTTAAACTCAATGATCACATGATGTGTCCTTCAAATTTAATGTGATATGTCTAATTTTTTTTGGTTTGTTTGTGTTGGTGTAGCTCTAGTTTATATTAATTATTATTGTTGTATTTGTGGGTTATCATTTATGGCTCTCCTTTTTTTCATTTTATTTATGGCTCACATGATGTGTCCTTCAAATTAATGTGATATGTTTAATTGAGATGATACAGATATTGATATATAGTATACTTCAAGATCCTTTTGTTATCGTGGATTACAAAATCCAGAATCCATTCCGCTAAGCTCTTGTTCTACATTGCTTTCAATTGTGTACAACCATTTTTATGTTGTCATACAACTTATGGACAAGTTATTGACACTTACTGGGTGGCCACTCCATATTCCTTAGGATTAACACAATATATTATTCCTCCTCGAAATAAGCATAGCTTCCACAATATGGTTCCCCCCAACATTATCCTCTCCTAATTCCTTCTCCTCCCTCTAATCCCCTCTTCTACAACCCTCTTCCTCCTCTTATGTTTTGATCCGTCAAAATCAACCTCCTCTTAGACTTTCCCTTCGGCGTTCACATCACACATTTCACTTGCGATTGCTAGTTTACTAGCAATTGCACATGAGTTGCAAATTACGCGGGAAGGGATGTCCACACATAATCTTGTATGTGTACTTCAATCTCATGCAATCATCAAGAGATGATCTCTCCATCATCTCCAAACATTAATTTAATTTTCAGCCCTTTTGTCACATTTCATTTTTACGAAGCATCTTTCAAACTCCTTCACGGGTACCACTTCTTTTACTCTTTTTTCTCCACCTCCAACAACTTAGCATTCTAAATATGCTAAATTTTCATGAAATAAGTTCAATGTTAACCTATATCTACCTATATCGTTGGTCTAATATGATGCACCTTGTTAAAGTGTCGACATATATCTACGTCTTGCTTTACGTAGCATTACTAGTGATACTAACAAGAGCATTATTTTTTTTAAATGATAGAGCCTATTTGCATAAATGTTTGATAGAAGAACATAAGTTTCAGTATTTTGGAAGTTAAACTAAAACATCATTATTGTATTTCATCAGTCCATATTCTTTTGTGTTGTAAAAGTCGAGCAAACACATCCATGCAGACCTGGAATTTCAAATTATTTGTGCATGTCAAATAAAAATTCGTTGATGGCGTAGCTTTTTCGAGTCGCTGTAAATTCCAGTAGTTTTTTATAGATATATCTATAATATATATAGGCATTATGTTTTTATATAAACCACTTTAAAAAACTTACAGTTTTCAAAATTTGCACCCTGTCATTGTCTACGGTTTTTTAAAAATTTCACCTGTAAAATGTGGTTAAAATACAAAAAACATCCTACAACCTGTCAATTTCCAGCCTGCATCCATGCAAAATCTATTTTTTTTTCACATCCTCTAAACATGGCATTCCATTCAAGAGCACCTCTTTTAAGTAAGGTATTCCAAATAATATAAAGAGAAGTGCAACCCAGGTTTTGACATTGGTTGTGCAACTATATCATCGCATCCATAAAAATGGTCTGACACTGGTAGTGCAGTCGTATCTTTGAAAAATAGTGTGAGTGTCATTTCATACATTCACGCATCGTTGCATAGGATAATAAAATCAAGTAGTGGTACTTCATTCGACAAGTGTAAGTTTTTATCCACAACAATTATTTCAATCTTACAAAAAAATTAAGGATGGATATATTTTGTTTTTCTGGTGGTTTTGCAGGTGTGATGCTCCACACATAAGATCCCTCGTGGGCGCTCTGGTGCACAGAGTTTACGTTCTCCAAAGAGATCGTCAGGAGAAACGACAGACCCCCCTTGATTCCCTCACCCATAAATGGTGAACTTTCTTCAATTTTCATCCCGTACACGTTATGGTTGACAAGGTCGACGGTTCAATCTTCTGCGTCGTTTTTGAGTGCCCATGCAAAAAATAACAAAACCATTAAGTATGAGTATTCGTTGCATTAAGAGGAATGATTCTCAAACCGGAGACACTGCGCACACATTTAAAACTGGATCTGATTCTTCTATTCAATGACCTGCACAAAACCCCATGGTTCGATCTCGTTCTCCTTTCGATCAGATACACCATTTTCAAACATGGGCGCGATAATGTCATGGTGTTAAGGAACTCTTTTAGTGTCGCCTTTGCGATGATTGCCAGCCAAAAAATTTGTGAATACAAGGGTTTATAAACATAAAATGCAAAGTATGGGTGTGGGCATGGGCAAGATCACCAACTTTGTTGCTCATCATTCCATTAATGGGTCGATCATGTCCGCGTTTGGAAAGGAATTGAAGGCTTTGCATCTAATTCCGTAAGTGAGACTGACAATAAGTTTGAGTTTGTCTCCTGATTTTAAGAGAACTCGTGAACTTCATCAATGGTGATTGCTCCTCCAATTTCGGTGTACACAATTACCCTTCCTGCCTCTAAATCATGATAGATTTATAGATGAATATTTAGGATAGTAAATATTTAGGACTCTAGGAAAATATCTAAAATTCGGCAACCTGTAAAGTTAAAACCCCTGGAATTTGACACTTTTCAGCAAGGACATCTTCAAAGGTGGACGCCTACCGACAAATTTTTAATTGAATTTCAACATTATATGAATTAGGGGTCAAATTCGTTGGCGTTGAGATTTGTATCCTAGTAGATGGTTAGATAACACTTTTTACACCATCACATGTACCATTAAGTTACAACTCATTTGTTAGGAATTATAATCTTAAGTACATGGTGGTGATCGATAGATCGATTGGTGTGGAGCTAAGTTTTTGTTAAACTTTTGTTTCTAAGGTTTTATTATCTCTGACTAAACTAAAATATTGTGGGATGAAACATGTAAGTGATAACAGGCATTTCAGTGTGATTATGTTCATGGAGTATAAAGCTCTCCTAAACTTGATGGAGATAGTGAAGAAACATTATAGACAGAAATGTTGTTGAGATTTTCATGTCAAATAATCCAAGTACAAATCGTAGTAAACACTAACTCTAGCCAAAACAAAGCACCAAAAATAGAAAAAAAGAAAGGAAATATATATGGGGTGATGCACAAAAGTAATTACGCTGAAAGGCGTTACTAAGTGAAAGTGGACAAGCAAAATCTAGCAAGTGTCAGATATTGGACGGTGATTACTTTGAAGAAGGACATGCGTTGAAGATCCAAAAGTCAGGGATGAGGAAGAGACAAATAACAAGTAATCAGTGGCGAATAGGGTGTAAGTACACGAATTGTGATTTTGGAATAATGAAGAGGGTCGTAGATCTAAGGAAGAAAGTTGAGTTGTCATTTGGAGTTAGGACGGAAAAAAGGAAGTAAGTATTGATCACAATTATACCAAAATAATATAATCCATCAACTCTGCGAATACAGTGTTGAATCACAACATGAAGCACTCTACATGTTGTGCCCTTGAGGCATATTACCAGGTCCCGTGTTAAATCACAACATGAAGCTCTTTATACGTTACTCCCTCAATGCTAAAAACCAAGTCGCCTTCCTTCAACAAGGATTTTAGCATGGTTATGTCATTGGCCCTCATGCGGGTGAGTGACACTGTCTCTATCCACAAATAATGACTTGGAGACGTGGAAGACAAAATAGGTGATTGAAGGCCGTGGAGACAAATATGGGTTCGAGCATAGTAGATTTGGGATCAGTTTGGATTAGAGTGGTTACTTGTCTAACATGTGTCACATCTAATTAGTTCACCTGTGCTCGCATGTCATGAGCTTATCCCAAAAATGGAGCTTTGAAACAAACCATGGAAGTATACCGAAGCATTATGAGGAAGGGAATTCAACCATATGTTTAAGCTGCAAGATTAGGGTCAAACATGTATTTAAAATGTGAAAGCATGCAACTTGTTTGAAAAAAATCATGGAAGGCATGTGTTGTCACAAAAATTATAGCATACCAGTTGGTAACCATCACTCATAATTTTATTTCATTTCATTTTTGACGTCATAATGAGGAATAACTTTAACTAAATTTGGGAGGTGCAACCACCTGACTTTGATCTTGTGTGGTGTGTATGTTTTGTGTGCAGGATTTGAAGGGTTGAAATCATGGTAAGGGAACTATTAGAGGTGCAGAAAGCTTTGGGCACATCCAAAACATAATGGTATTACTTCGCAACAATTGCATGGGATTTTTCATAGATGCCTATAACCTCTTCTACATTACCAGTTGTCAAACTCCTTGGCCATATTTATTACAACCATCCAGGTTCTAGAAAATCGAGGGTGATGTCCTATTCTGTAGTGTCTGTAGTCATGGGTGTGGCTTATGTGGAACCGTTTTCAGAAAGCTTCTCTTCGGCTACCTCAGTGACAAAATGGGGTGCAAGAAAGTTTATGGAATAACCCTTATGCTCATGGTCATATGCCCCATAGCTTCCAATTTCTCCATTGGTCACATAGCCAAATTCGTGATGACCACGTTGTGTTTCTTCATATTTTGGCTAGGGGGTAAGTACACCAAGTTGGGGGGCCAAAAGGGGGTCTTGAGTGGACACATTTTTCTAAAAAAATAAAATAAATAACTTGTACGAGTTTTTTGAAATAGTTACTCTCAAAATTGGAATATGTTGTATAAACATGAATTGTAGCATTTTGAGTCTAGTTTCTAAGCTACTAAATTTTATTGAAAACAAATAAGTTTAAGTGGGTCAAATAACTAAAATACCAACAGGTGCTCATGTTTTTGTTAAAAAACACAACAGAGCGACTTTCGTGCCCCCACCATTTTTTGAGCACCATTTAGTATTTTTGAAAACCCTTTGGTAGAAAGATAGCTAGGAGCATCTAGTTTGGGCTACATTTTTTTTAGATATTTTTAGTGAGTATTTATTTTTTATGATTTTTCTAGTACATAAATTTTAAATTTAAAAACATAACAGAGCTCCAACTGTGCCCTCCCCTAACTACCTCAAAAAATATCAAAAATTATATTTTTTTAATGTGTGTAGAATTTGACCTAGTTTGGGCTAGTATATTTTTTTTTCAATTTTGATGAGCCAAAAAAATATATACGATGAAAGATGGACGTGTTTAAACTTTAAAAAATAGTTATAAAAAGGCATTGTTAGAAAATAAATAATATTGAAACCTTGTATTAGTTAGAAAATTTGAAAAATTATATTTTTAGAAAGTAGATAGTCTGATCTACATCCTGGTATAATTGTTTTTAAATGAATTGATCGTTTTATATTGATTTATCATGGCAGAAGTGATTTGTTTGCATTTTCCTACAAAAACATGTGGTTTGTTGTGTTTGTGCAGGTCCATGCCTCAAGCTTGGGGATCCAAACCGGATCCAAGCCTCGAGGCATGGCTTGGAAAAAGTGAAAACACAAAACATGTATGTGTTATAACGCATACACGTTATAACACGTATGCATTCTTCATAATATGTAGTTTTGGCATGCTTATATTTACAAAAATAAATGTTTAAGTATAATTTTTTCATAAATTTATTTTAGTAAATATAAGAAATTAGGGTCACTCTGTACCTTATGGAACTAGTCTCGCAGTTCCATCAGTCACGGTTTAGGATATAGTTTTTAATAGTATAATATGGTCAGTACATAAGTAATTTTTAGGATTCCAACATTCAGCCTAAATATTTTAGCATTTAAACCCTAGATCTTAAGCCTTAAACTCCAATCCTTAAACATTAAGCCCTTACCTGTGAGCCCTAAACCCTAAGTCATGAGCCTTAAGCCATAAACCCTAAGCCCTAATCTATAAACCCTAAACCCTAAACCATGAACCATGAGCCCTAAACCCTAAAAACTAAATCCTAAACCCTAAACCCTAACCCATAAACTCTAAACCCTAAAAATTGAATCATAAAACCTAAATCCTGAGCCCTAAACCCTAAGCCCTAAATCCTAAACACTAAACCATGAACTCTGTGACCTAAACGTTAATCCTCAACCCTTAACCCTAAGACCTAAACCCTAAAACCAAAATAATAAACCCTCAACCCTGAATACTAAAATCCTAAACCCTAAACCCTTAACCCTAAACCCTAAACCCTAAGCCCTAAGCCCTAAACACTAAATCCAAAGCCCTGAGCTCTAACCCCTAAACCTTAAACCAGTAACTCTGAACACTAAACCTTAAGCCATAAACCATGAACCATGAACCATAAACCCTAATCCATAAACCCTAAACCCTAAGCCTTTAACCCTACACCCTAATCCTTGATCCCTAAACCCTAAACCTTAAACCCTGAGCCCTAAACCTTAAACCTTGAATCCACAACCTTGAGCTCTAACCCCTAAACCTTAAACCTGTAACTTTGAACCCCAAACCTTGAGTCGTAAACCATGAACCATATACCCTAAACCATAAACCATAAACCCTAAGCCTTAAACCCTACACCCTGATCCCTGAGCCCTAAACCTTGAACCATGTACCTTAAGCCCTAAGCCCTAAACTATGAGCCCTAAACCATAAACCCTAAACCTTATGCCCTAAATGTTAAATCCTAAATCCTAAACCCTAGACCTTGAACCCTGAACTATAATCCCTAAATGCCAAACTCTAAACCCTGACCCCTAAACCCTAAACCCTAAACCCAAAGCACTAAATCATAAACCCCAAACCCTGAGCCTTAAACCCTAAACCTTAAGCCCTAAACACTAAACCCTGAACCCTGAACTCTGCAACCTAAACCCTTAACCCTAAGACCTAAACCCTAAACCCTAAAACCAAAATAATAAACCCTAAACCCTAATCCTTGAACCATGATCCCTAAGCCCTAAACCCTAAACACTAAATCCAAATACCTAAGCTCTAACCCTGAAACCTCATATATTTTTAGTAGGTTTCACGAGTGAGTTCATCTTTTTGAATGTTAATATTAGGACCATATTTCCTAGTTTTGTGCCTAGAACCATCATTGAGTCTGCTTGTACAACTACCTTGTTTATGAGAGGTGGGACAAGAAACTAAATGGATATGAAATTTACCTTTTGCTTTGCAATGCATATTACACATATCTGTCATTCTTGTTTCTCCCCATATATACTTGTGCTCTTGAATGCCAATTTCTTCACACTTTGAAACAAATTTCACATTTCTCATATTTCCATGTATGGTATTATGCAAGCCAAGATGACCCATTAGAAGTTGGAAAAAATAACCATCGCAACACAAATTAATCTCAAAGGAAATGGAAGAAACACATAAAATATACCAACGCAGAGGTGTAGGATCAGAATTGAATTGTCTGCGATATCCTCTCCTTTGAAGAAAGAGAAAGATGTTCTGATACTAGAATGGATAGAAAATTTGACAGAACTTCCTGAAGTGATCAAAATAAGCATAGAAAATGGGGAATGGCTAAGAACATAAAGGGGTTATCAATCACCTAGTAATTCTTTCTTGTTTAGTTCTGAACGAGTCACCTGGCCTATGACTTAGTGACCTTCCATTCATTGATAATTCCTTCTATGATAAACCCATGGATGCTTTCAAAAGTGCCTTCAAAAAGATAGGGGTAGTCATCAAGCCTAGTGAAGGGTGTGATGTGATTTCCAAACAACTTGAAATTCATAAAGATTTAGAGGTCATAACACGAATTTACAAATATATCTATCATTATAAATGGAATCCAAGTAACAGTGTCTCCCTATATTCAAGGATCGAGGACTATTAGGGTCTATGGCAGGATTGAAAATTCAAGAATCATTGAGTGCTTGAATCAAAATGTCGTTGCATCTAGAGAAACATTTTCAAACATTGAACTAATGCATCTTGGAAAATAAACTTGAACCTCGTAAATCCTCTCAAATTGCCAGCTTACACAAGCACTGGACATGTCAAGCTTTGTTCTTCGAATGAAACCTTCATTCTCAACAACTTGCAACTGAAAGAATTATTCAAAAGAGCGTCAAAAACATATCTCTGTGCCAAATTGTTCTTAGATATCTAGCATTTCCCTCCTTTAAAAATATCAACACATGAAAGACATCAAATTGTGATGACTCTCTTTGAATGTTCTACCTAGGAAGCATATGAACCCTTTTCAATTACATACTTTGTGTTAATACTAATAAGAATGGGTAAGACACAAAACATTATAGTGAGTGAAATAGTTCCCATGCAATGAGAAAAAGAAGATAGATGTATTGAGTAACATTTATTTGTACCAAATTATTATTGGATATCTGTAATTTCCCTAAAAAATATCAGTATATGGTAGACATCAAATTGTGATGATTTCCTTTGAATGTTCTAGCTACGAAGTAGATGAATCCTTTTTAGTTGAATACTCTCAGTCAATACTAATAAGAATGGGTAAGACATAGAACATTATAGTGAGTGAATGGGTGAGCCTAAACCCTAAGCCTTAAACCATGAGCCCTAAACCCTAAACCCTAAACCTTGAGCCTTAAACCCTAAACCTTGAACCTTAACCCTTAAACCTTAAACCCTAATCTCTAAACCCTAAACCCTAAACCTTAAACCTTGAGCCCTAAACCCTAAACCCTGAGCCCTGAGCCCTAAACCCTAAGCCCTAAACCCTAAAACATAAACCCTAAAACCTAAACCATGAGCCCTAAACCCTAAGCCCTAAACCTTAAACCCTAAACCCTAAACCCTAAACCCTAAACCTTGAGCCCTAAACTGTAAACCATGAGCCCTAAGCCCTAAGTCCTAATCCCAAACCCTAAACCTTGAACCCTAAACCCTAAAGTCTAAACCCTAAACCTTAAGCCCTGAGCCTTAAACCCTAAAACTTGAACCATGAGCCCTAAACCCTAAACCCTAAACCCTAAGCCCAAAAACCTAAACCCTAAACCCTAAGCACTAAATCCTAAACCCTAAACCCTAAACCCTTAACCTTGAGCCCTGGGCCCTAAGGTGGAGGCACATTACAATCACCTCATTTTTGCTATAGGACATGAATCCCATTCAGGGAGCAATCCTCTACCTACAAAGTGAGCATCTCATTTTAGTAAGAAGTAGACAAACATCATAGAGATGATTCGTGATCACTAAAGTGAATTATGGACCAAATTTCTAAATCAATATAAATTCAAGCAGTGGTAGGGCCAAAATCCATTCCAGAAGGTCAAAAAACCTACAAACCAACTGTATGTTTTCTCAAAACAAAGACCAACTACAATATATATGGTATGAAAGTTTTAGGTCATTGCTAACTATTATGAAAATGAGTAAGTACTGACCAAATTAGATTTTGAAAAACTAATCTTCTAAATTATAACTGCAAAATCTATGGGACCACTTCTATTATGTTGGGGTGTCAAGCCTGTTTTTGGTCTTCTTGAATCAGTGTTGAAGTGTTGGAGTTCGAACGGTTAAGTTTGGAGACTTCAGGAGCATTCTGCAGTCATTTGCTATTTTGTTGTGCTCATGTATTTGCTGTTAACATGTTGTTAATCTGGTTATTGGATGTCAACAGTGACTATTTTTCCAGCCATGGGAAGTTGAAAGATCACGACTTTCAAACTTCTAGGGTCGGCTTTAGGACTTCTTAAAAGGATTGTAATCCTATAAATAGAGGTGTTAGGGTATCTTGAAGATATCTTGAGTGTTCAAGAGGTCTTGAGTCTTAGTGATCAAGAGGTGATCAAGAGTGATCAAGGTTAAGCAATTGGGTGTCAATTGTGGTTTAGATGTGGTTTAACATCTTTGGAATTCTGTTATGAGTTCATAAATGAGAGAAGACTGTGAGAGTTGTTTTACTCTTGTTGATAATAAAATATGAGAAAGTTCTTGGTGGACATAGCCCACATTGGGTGAACCACGTTAAATCTTGTCTTGTCTTCTTTTGTGCATTATTTATTTATGTTGTTATATTTCTGCAAGTATAATTCTGCTATATAGTTTCCTACTGCTGTGGTTTGAGGAATTGTTTCCACATATTTGTTCTCTAATTCCTAACAATTGGTATCAGAGCTTTGGTGGTTTTTTACTGAAGTGGTAAATCACAAGGAAAGTTTAGCTTGAGTGGGAGCTATGGCAGATGAGGGCAGATCGAGGGTTGAGAAGTTCAATGGGTAGAACTTTGGTTTGTGGAAGATGCAAATGGAGGATTACTTATATCAGAAGGACCTCCATGTTCCTTTGGCTGGAAAAGCAAAGAAACCTACAACCATGTTAGATGAGGATTGGGAGTTGCTGGATAGAAAGGCACTCGGGGAAATTCGGTTATGCCTTGCATCTTCAGTTGCTTTCAACATATCACAGGAGAAGACCACAGAAGGTCTCATGAGTGTGTTGGGGAAGTTATATGAAAAACCCTCTACCTCTAATAAAATATTTTTGATGAAAAAGTTATTTAATATGAAGATGTCTGAGAATGGTTCTGTTGCTGATCATTTGAATGAATTTAATACGGTTGTGAGTATGTTAAACTCAGTAAAAATTGACTTTGATGATGAGGTCAGGGATTTGTTGATTTTGTGCTCCTTACCAGATAGTTGGGACAACTTGGTTATGGTTGTAAGTAATTCAGTCTCTAATAATTCAAAGTTGAAGTTTGAGGATGTAATAGGTGTGATCCTAAGTGAGGAAATGTGAAGGAAGAGCACCAGAGATTCTTCTACTTCTGGAAACACTTTGACGGTGGAGAGTAGAGGGAGACAAAAGAACAGAGGGAAAGGTAACCATGGGAAGTTGAATGATCATGGAAGGTCAAAGTCCAAGAGTAAGTTAGAATGTTGGCACTATGGGAAGGTTGGTCATGCTAAGAAATATTGTTGGGCTCTTCGGGATAAGAAGAACAAGGAGGAAACTAAAGAGGTAAATGTGGCAGTAGGTGATGTTTGTCAGATGCCTTAATTCTTTCTTTAGATAATATTGTTGAGTCTTGGGTGTTAGATTCAGGGGCTTCTTTCCATGCCACCCCACATAGACATTACTTTACTGATTTTGTTCAAGGTGATTTTGGACATGTATATCTTGGTGATGATGAACCATGCAACATAGTAGGGAAAGGTTGTGTTCAGGTGAAAATGTAGAATGGGAACACATGGCTACTTAAGGACATCAGGCATGTGCCTAAGTTGAGGTGGAACTTGATATCAGTAAGTCAGTTGGGTAGTGATGGTTGTACGGTCAGTTTTACAGTGGATTCTTGGAAGGTTACCAAGGGAGCTCTTGTGGTTGCAAGAGGTAAGAAAACTGGTACTTTGTATTTAACCAGTGGTGCTGATTATTGTAATTTAGTTGTTGTAGATGGAGATGTAACTTTGTGGCACTAGAGACTCAGTCATATGAGTCAAAAGGGCATGCAGATTATAAAGGACAGGTTTCCCATATTAAAGGAGTTAGATTTGGACTTCTGTGAGGACTGTGTTTATGGGAAACAGAAGTGGGTGAGATTCCTCAAGGTTGGACCTACCAGGAAGGAGGGTAAGTTGGAGTTAGTGCATACAGATGTATGGGGGCCAGCTAAGGTAAACTCTATTGGTGGTTCATGTTATTATGTCACTTTCATTGATGATGCAACTAGAAAATTTTGGGTATATTGCATTAGAAAGAAATCTGATGTGTTTGAAACTTTCAAAAGATGGAAAGCCTTGGTTGAGAATGAAACAGGTCTCAAGTTGAAATGTCTCAGGTCAGATAATGGAGGGGAGTATTGCAGTAATGAATTTCTTGATTACTGTTTGGTAAATGGGATCCGTAGGAAAAGAACAGTTCCAAATACTCCACAGGAAAATGGAGTGTCAGAGAGAATGAACAGGACAATCATGGAGTGTGCTAGGTGCATGAGGTTACATGCGGGGCTGCCACTCATGTTTTGGGTGGAAGCGGTAAGCACAACTATTTATCTGATTAACAGAGGACCCTCTATGGCCTTGGATGGAGGTATACCTGAGGAGGCTTGGTCTAGTAAGAAAATTGATTACTCATTTCTTAGAGTATTTGGATGTGAGGTATTTGTTCACATTGATAAATATGATAGGACCAAGTTAGAGGCTAAGTCTGAGAAATGCACCTTTGTTGGATATGGTGAAGATGAATTTGGTTTCCATGTTTGGAGTCTTAAGGACAAGAAAATATTTTGGTCTAGAGATATTGTCTTTAATGAAAAATTCATGTATAAAGATCAGTTGCAGGAACAGAAAGAGGAATCAAAGAAAGAATACACAGTGTTAGAGGACATTGCAGGATGGAAAGGTGTCCAAGGGGCTGGTTCAGGTACAACATGTTCTGGCACAGCCAGTTCAGGTACCTACTCATCAGGAACCCCAAACTCCTGAGGTGAGAAGGTCTTCTAGGGTAAGAAGGGAACATGAATGATTTACTCCATCTTTGAATTATTTATTACTCACTGATAGTGGAGAGCCAGAGTGCTTTGAGGAAGTAGTGCAGGTGGATGCCAGGAAGAAGTGGGAGTAGGCCATGGATGAAGAGCATAGATCTCTTATGGAAAACCAGACTTGGGATCTGGTGGAGCTACCCGAGGGAAAGAGAGCATTGTAGAACAAGTGGGTGTATAGAATCAAAGAGGAAGATGGAGGTAGGAAAAGATACAAGGCCCAGTTGGTGGTCAAGGGATTTGCACAGAAGAAAGGTATAGACTTTGATGAAATTTTTTCTCCTGTTGTTAAAATGACTTCTATTAGGACTGTTCTTGGTTTAGTTGTAGTAGAAGACCTGCACTTAGAGAAGTTGGATGTGAAGACTACATTCCTTCATGGTGAGTTGGAGGAGGAATTGTACATGCAGCAGCCACAGGGTTATGAGGTCAAAGGGAAGGAGAGGTTAGTGTGCAAATTGAAGAAGAGCTTGTATGGCCTGAAACAAGCTCCACGACAGTGGTACATGAAGTTTGACAGTTTTATGCAGGAGCAGGGTTACTCTAGGTGTCACTCAGACCATTGCGTGTACATCAAGAAGTTTCTTGATGGTAGTTATATTATTATGTGCCTGTATGTAGATGATATGCTTGTTGCAGGGAAGAACATGCAGGAAATAAAGGTACTCAAGAAGCAGCTAGGTGACTCCTTTGCTATGAAGGATTTGGGGGTAGAAAAACAAATCCTTGGTATGAGAATAACTCAGAACAGGAAGGAGAGGAAGCTGGTATTATCTCAAGAAGAGTACATAAAGAAGGTCTTGGAGAGGTTTAGTATGCAGGATGCTAAACCGGTTGGTACTCCTTTGGCAGGTCACTTTAAATTATCAAAGGAGCAGAGTCCCAAGACTGAGGAGGATAGAATCCAGATGTCTAGGGTACCATACTCATCAGCAGTTGGTAGCTTGATGTATGCTATGGTATGCACTAGGCCTGATATTTCCCATGTAGTGGGAGCAGTGAGCAGGTTTATGAGTGATCCAGGTAGAGAGCACTGACAGGTAGTAAAGTGGATCCTTCAGTATTTGAGAGGGACCATGGGAGAAACATTGTGTTTTGGTGGATCAGACACTACATTACGTGGCTATGTAGATTCAGACATGGAAGGAGATTTGGACAGTAGGAGGAGCATGACAGGTTATGTATTTATGGTTGGTGATACAACGGTGAGTTGGATTTCATGGTTACAAAAGGTTGTGGCTTTGTCAACCACAGAGGCTGAGTATGTTGCTGCCACAGAGGCAAGCAAAGAGATGATTTGGCTACAACAGTTTCTTGATGAGTTGGGGCATAAGAAGGAAGTTGGGAGACTACATAGTGATAGTCAGAGCGCTATTCATTTGGCGAAGAACTCCGCTTTCCACTCTAGGATGAAGCACATTCAACTAAGATATCATTTCATCAGGGCAGCTTTGGAAGAAGATAAGTTGAAGCTAGAAAAGATTCATACCAGTCAGAATCCTATGGATATGATGACCAAGGTGGTCACAAGGGAGAAGTTGAAGTTGTGTTCAACTTTGATTGGCCTTCATGGTTGATAATGAAGGGTTAAGAACTTTTCTCAGTGGAAACAGTCTCCAAGTGGGAGATTGTTGGGGTGTGGAGCCTATTTTTGGTCTTCTTGAATCAACATTTGAAGTGTTGGAGTTCGAACGGTTAAGTTTGGAGACTTCAGGAGCATTCTGAAGTCATGTGCTATGAAGTTGTTGTTGTAATTACTGCGTACGTTGTTTTGTTAACTTGTTAGCGGTTAATTGGTTGTTGTCATGGTGACAGATTTTCATCCATGGGAAGTTGAAAGATCACGACTTTCAAACTTCTAGGGTCAGCTTTAGGAACTTCTTAACAAGGATTGTAATCCTATAAATAGAGGTGTTAGGGTATCTTAAAGATATCTTGAGTGTTTAAGAGGTCTTGAGTCTTAGAGATCAAGATGTGATTAAGAGTGATCAAGGTTAAGAAATTGGGTGTCAATTGTGGTTTAGATGTGGTTTAACATCTTTGGAATTCTGAGTTCATGAGTTCATAACTAGAGAAGACTATGAGAGTTTTTTTAATCTTGTTGATAATAAAATCTGAGAAAGTTCTTGGTGGACGTAGCCCACATTGGGTGAACCACGTTAAATCTTGTCTTGTCTTCTTTTTGTGCATTATTTATTTATGTTGTTATATTTCTGCAAGTATAATTCTACTAAATAGTTTCCTACTGCTTGTGATTTGAGGAATTATTTCCACATATTTGTTCTGGTAAATACCAAGACCAAGAAAAATATGCGACATGTTATTTAGCAAAACACGTAGCGCTTTCTGAAAGTTTTTTACCTACCTAGTCTCACTTTTTGGAAGCAGAAGTTGGAACTCAAACAAATCTTGGGGAAATAGACTACAAGGAGGCGTAAAAAGCCTATTCCTTTTCTAACTATTTATCAGCCATGAAGAAGTGTGGAAGATATTTGCACGACAAGCTGAACAAGGACCATGTACATGTTATGAGGAAACAGAGGGTTAACAAACTCAAACAACTCATATATGCCAAATTGATCAAGGTTATCAGTACTGGAAATTAAGATTGCATAATACAATGTCATTTTCAGTTGCTTTCTAGTCATTTAGAAAGACGCATTGCCTAACTAAAGAATTGCCTATTGGTACTCTGAAACTCATCCTCATGCTCAGGATCGAGCATTTCGTGTTAACTTCTCTACATTCCATGGATGTTAGGTATAAAGGAAATATTTGAGGACATGGTTTGATCCAGAATTATTTCAAGCTACATTGCTCTTAACATTCAACATCCTAAAAAAGTGTCTTCCTGTGCCTTCCTAGATAGTAGTCAAAGAACAAGTGGGCTGAACTTTTCTTTGTCCCTTTCAGCTACAAGACAACCCTGATACCAATTCTGTACCTTTATGACCTCATGATAGAACATTGTTTCATCATTTGTTCTATTATTGCCGGTCCTCCTGAGAATCAAATGAAGGAAGATATTATATCCTGGGTAATAATGATACAAAATTCTCAGGAGCTAAATGTGGGGTATGAAAGGAGTTTATGTGTCTAATTGAATGCTCTCCTCCATGGCAGTATATAATAAAATAAATTTCCAAGGTGTCATAAAGTTTTAGCCCACATCAAACTGATGTGAGCCATGAGGCTCATCCCCATGCAAAACCCTCCAAGTATCAAAGATAAAATGTGCAGCCTTACCCTACATGTGTGTCAGCACTTTGAATCCAAATCCATAGTGTATATTTCCCTAGTCTGGAAAATTGGAAAATCTACCAGCAGTTCCCCTCGTCCTCAACATGAAGTTTTCAGAAAGATGTACGAAATTCAAAGGATAAATTAGAGCTGGGGAACCTAGAAGGGAAGGAATTCCTGCGGGCACCCTAGAAGTTTCTTCTTGACAATACTTCTACATGAACAACAAACCCTCCATGAGCTGTATGAAAATCTCTATATAACAGAGAAATGGTCGTGTCAATGAATTGTCCTCCTCTTTTGGATTCACGTAATTTCAGAACTTCCCTCAGCTACAGGACAATGATTATGTATCTTGAAAGGTTGGATCAGCATTCTCTTCAAATAAAATGCCATTATGGACACTGCATTTAGAACCCTCAAACTGTTGACATCTTGATCCTAAAACTGTTACAATGATCCAGACTTAGGTGTCACAACTAGATCTTTAACTCACCTCCTCCATACATGACAGTTAACCAACAGTTGAATGACCATGTCAACTCTATTTAAAGCCAACATAGTTCTAATCATGAAGAAATCATGACCCCATACTTGAGCTCTTGTAAAGCTTTCACAGCTCGGAGATAGCGAGCATTACTATATCAAGATGGAGAATAAATGAAGCCAGACATGTGCACTCGGGTAATAGAAGAGCTTCGAACTGGGTGAAGATGTCATATCCAATAAACAAGCCTTTTGGTTTAGAATGTAGATGGGTGGAGGTTTCAAAGCTACTTATATGGCAAAGTTCAGAGTGGCTAAAGCAACCTTCAGGTGGTGATAGCAAGTGGATGTTGGTGAAAATCCAAATTTGCTCAGGGCTGTTTCCCAGAAATTAAGATGGGATGTGGAGACTAATGAATAATTTTTGACTTTAAGGTTTCCCTTACCTACCTCAAGCAATGGATGTGAAGACTGGAAACATGAAGCTCAACTTCTGAGTCATGGGATGCTTACGGATGGAGAATAAAAAAGACATAGATCAACGCTGGAGGACTCCCATTGACAAGTTTGAACCAAACCATGAGTTCATAGGCCATTAAAACACATCCATCCTTGGAAGTCACCCTAAAATTTTGTATCATAGATGAACGATAGAAATACTTAGGACAAGTACCATTAATCGATTTCCCACAAAACAGTTCTTCAAAATCGGGACAAAAGTTGTCCACACCGCCTTGGAGTAGCGGTTGGACTTAGTCCCATGGATAAAGGGAAGTCTCTCAAATTTCTAAAAGCTTTCATCTATCTACATCCCAAGTAACTGACACGTGTTCAGCCACCACCTTGGAATCTTCTCTATCAGAAATCCAACATGATCGGGGCTATTTGACTTAAGTTTTCATTAACTTTAACGCCCTGCATCCCTACCAGTTTGAAGTTCCTGAATGTTTCCTTCGCTCTTAACCCAACCTCCATGGTGAGAACTACTCAAATCCGCATAACTGGTTATGAATCTCATTGTAATGCTGATTTCCACATGAGTATGGCGAAATATATTGAAGGCGGGCTTTGCATCATCTTTTGCTGCCAACAATTCACAATATGGGAACAAAAGAAGCCATGAAAACTTCAATAAGTTCTTGAAAGTCCGCAACAAGATTAAAAATGTGTTTGAAAATGCCCATGGCCGTAAAATTGGACTGGAAGGAAATTGAATAAATCAAAGAATGGGCCTTGTTTACAATGAAGCTCGCCATATGTGCTTATTGCCTCCAAAGGATGAAAGTCATGTGGCACCAAGTTAGCACATAAAACCTAAGTTCTAAGGTGAATGAATAAGAGTGGCTTTATTTGACCAATGAAGACCCACCATGAAGTTCAGAACTTTGGTATCCCACCAGTGGGAAAAGATAATTTACTTCCTTCTGATTTTTCATACATGTGATCACATAGAGCCAGACTATAACAAGTGCCAATTTTCATGAGACAGTAACATGGAATCCTGGAATCCCTCCAATCAATGATAGAGATTGTGGGCTTGAGATGATCCTACTAGAGATGGTCAGTTCCTCTAAATCCTAGCACTAAACTACTTCAATTAAGTAAGTTTAATGTGCTTATCACAGGAGTATACATCTTCATTCTAATAGGAAGAAAGAGAGAAGACAGAGCTTGCAGATCATGGAGAGAGACAATTGCCTAGACAAGCAATCTTATTCTACACTATAAAGTTTATAGCACCACTAAAAGGGGGGTGAAATATCCAACAGTATTCAGTCTGGTCAATACCCTAATCAAATGGAGCCACACATTGCTGAGAGGCCAACACTGTAATTGACACATACCTTCATATTTTTAACATACCTATATCTCCATTATTCACAATATCTTGCATGCAAATGAAATAAGATGCAGAAGGCAACACAAGCAGTAGGCTATTTTTAGGAAGAGGGCAATGAAATTTAACTTTTGCTAATAAGTGTGTTTGCAAAGCAAACAAAGCTGAAAATTCTGGATGACTTATTGGATCTTAGAAGTATGAATGTAATTTTTGCACAATAGAGGCTCCATCTGACATGTTGAAAGTATTTTGGCTACCTAATCCAATTAAATTTGCAGTCAATGGACTGTAGAGGTTTACAACAGTTTGTTGGGGTGTGGAGCCTATTTTTGGTCTTTTCGAATCAAGTGTTAAAGTGTTGGAGTTCAAACAATTAAGTTTGGAGACTTCAGGAGCATTCTACAGTTGTTTTGTGACTTTTGTGCATTGTTGTGCCATCACTGTTAATATGTTGTTAATTGGCCATGTTAACATCATGACAATTTTTCCAGTCGTGGGAAGTTGAAAGGTCGCAACTTTCAAACTTCTAGGGTCAGCTTTAGGACTTCTTAAAGGATTGTAATCCTATAAATAGAGGTGTTAAGGTATCTTGAAGATATCTTGAGTGTTCAAGAGGTCTTGAGTCTTAGTGATCAAGAGGTGATCAAGAGTGATCAAGGTTAAGAAATTGGGTGTCAATTGTGGTTTAGATGTGGTTTAGCATCTTTGGAATTCTGTTGTGAGTTCATAACTGAGAGAAGACTGTG
This sequence comes from Taxus chinensis, assembly GCA_019776745.2. Taxonomy (NCBI): domain Eukaryota; kingdom Viridiplantae; phylum Streptophyta; class Pinopsida; order Cupressales; family Taxaceae; genus Taxus; species Taxus chinensis. The sequence continues at coordinate 210,016,471 of CM034148.1, read as the reverse complement.
AGAGTTGTTTTACTCTTGTTGATAATAAAATCTGAGAAAGTTCTTGGTGGATGTAGCCCACATTGGGTGAACCACATTAAATCTTGTCTTGTCTTCTTTTGTGCATTATTTATTTATGTGTTATATTTCTGCAAGTATAATTCTGCTATATAGTTTCCTACTATTGTGGTTTGAGGAATTGTTTCTGCATATTTGTTCTCTAATTCCTAAAAATTGGTATCAGAGCTTTGGTGGTTTTTTTTCTGAAGTTGTAAATCACAGGGAAAGTTTAGCTTGAGTGGGAGCTATGGCAGATGAGGGAAGATCGAGGGTTGAGAAGTTCAATGGGTAGAACTTTGGTTTGTGGAAGATGCAAATGGAGGATTACTTATATCAGAAGGACCTCCATGTTCCTTTGGCTGGAAAAGAAAAGAAACCTACAACCATGTCAGATGAGGATTGGGAGTTGCTGGATAGAAAGGTGCTCGGGGAAATTTGTTTATGCCTTGCATCTTCGGTTGCTTTCAACATATCGCAGGAGAAGACCATGGAAGGTCTCATGAGTGCGTTGGGGAAGTTATATGAAAAACCCTCTGCCTCTAATAAAATATTTTTGATGAAAAAGTTATTTAATATGAAGATGTCTGAGAATGGTTCTGTTGCTGATCATTTGAATGAATTTAATATGGTTGTGAGTATGTTAAACTCAGTAAAAATTGACTTTGATGATGAGGTCAGGGCTTTGTTGATTTTGTGCTCCTTACCAGATAGCTGGGACAACTTGGTTATGGCTATAAGTAATTCAGTCTCTAATAATTCAAAGCTGAAGTTTGAGGATGTAATAGGTGTGATCCTAAGCGAGGAAATGTGAAGGAAGAGCACCAGAGATTCTTCTATTTCTAGAAATGCTTTGACATTGGAGAGCAGAGGGAGACAAAAGAACAGAGGGAAAGGTAACCGTGGGAAGTTGAATGATCATGGAAGGTCAAAGTCCAAGAGTAAGTTAGAATGTTGGCACTGTGGGAAGGTTGGTCATGCTAAGAAATATTGTTGGGCTCTTCGGGATAAGAAGAACAAGAAGGAGGAAACTAAAGAGGTAAATTTGGCAGCAGGTGATGTTTGTCAGGATGCCTTAATTCTTTCTTTAGATAATATTGTTGAATCTTGGGTGTTAGATTCAGGGGCTTCTTTCCATGCCACCCCACATAGACATTACTTTACTGATTTTGTTCAAGGTGATTTTGGACATGTATATCTTGGTGATGATGAACCATGCAACATAGTAGGGAAAGGTTGTGTTCAGGTGAAAATGCAGAATGGGAACACATGGCTACTTAAGGACGTCAGGCATGTGCCTAAGTTGAGGTGAAACTTGATATCAGTGGGACAACTGGGTAGTGATGGTTGTACGGTTAGTTTTACAGCAGATTCTTGGAAGGTTACCAAGGGAGCTCTTGTGGTTACAAGAGGTAAGAAAAATGGTACTTTGTATTTAACCAGTGGTGCTGATTATTGTAATTTAGTTGCTGCAGATGGAGATGCAACTTTATGGCACCAGAGACTCAGTCATATGAGTCATAAGGGCATGCAGATTATAAAGGACATGTTTCCGGGATTAAAGGAGTTAGATTTGGACTTCTGTGATGACTGTGTTTATGGGAAACAAAAGTGGGTGAGATTCCTCAAGGTTGGACCTACCAGGAAGGAGGGTAAGTTGGAGTTAGTGCATACAAATGTATGGGGGCCAGCTAAGGTAAACTCTATTGGTGGTTCATGTTATTACATCACTTTCATTGATGATGCAACTAGAAAAGTTTGGGTATATTGCATTAGAAAGAAATCTGATGTGTTTGAAACTTTCAAAAGATGGAAAGCCTTGGTTGAGAATGAAACAGGTCTCAAGTTGAAATGTCTCAGGTCAGATAATGGAGGGGAATATTGCAACAATGAATTTCTTGATTACTATTCGGTAAATGGGATCCGCAGGCAAAGAACAACTTCCAAATACTCCACAGGAAAATGGAGTGTCAGAGAGAATGAACAGGAAAATCATGGAGCATGCTAGGTGCATGAGGTTACATGTGGGGCTGCCACTCATGTTTTGGGTGGAAGCGGTAAGCACAACTGTTTATCTGATTAATAGAGAACCCTTTATGGCTTTGGATGGAGGTATACCTGAGGAGGCTTGGTCTGGTAAGAAAATTGATTACTCATTTCTTAGAGTATTTGGATGTGAGGTATTTGTTCACATTGATAAAGATGATAGGACCAAGTTAGAGGCTAAGTCTGAGAAATGCACCTTTGTTGGATATGGTGAAGATGAATTTGGTTTCCGTGTTTGGAGTCTTAAAGACAAGAAAATATTTTGGTCTAGAGATATTGTCTTTAATGAAAAAGTCATGTATAAAGATCAGTTGCAGGAACAGAAAGAGGAATCAAAGAAAGAATACACAGTGTTAGAGGACATTGTGGACAACAAGGTGTCCAAGGGGCTAGTTCAGGTACAACATGTTCTAACACAGCCAGTTCAGGTACTTACTCATCTGGAACCCCAAACTCCTGAGGTGAGAAGGTCTTCTAGGGTAAGAAGGGAACCTGAATGATTTACTCCATCTTTGAATTATTTATTGCTCACTGATAGTGGAGAGCCAGAGTGCTTTGAGGAAGTAGTGTAGGTGGATGCTAGGAAGAAGTGGGAGCAGGCCATGGATGAAGAGCATAGATCTCTTATGGAAAACTAGACTTGGGATTTGGTGGAGCTACCCAAGGGCAAGAGAGCATTGCAAAACAAGTGGGTGTATAGAATCAAAGAGGAAGATGGAGGTAGGAAATGATACAAGGCCCGGTTGGTGGTCAAGGGATTTACACAGAAGAAAGGTATAGAATTTGATGAAATTTTTTCTCCTATTGTTAAAATGACTTCTATTAGGACTGTTCTTGGTTTAGTTGCAGTAGAAGACCTGCACTTAGAGATAGTTGGATGTGAAGACTGCATTCCTTCATGGTGAGTTGGAGGAGGAATTGTACATGCAGCAGCCATAGGGTTATGAGGTCAAAGGGAAGGAGAGGTTAGTGTGCAAATTGAAGAAGAGCTTGTATGGCCTGAAACAAGCTCCACGGTAGTGGTACATGAAGTTTGACAGTTTTATGTAGGAGCAGGGTTACTCTAGGTGTCACTCAGACCATTGCGTGTACATCAAGAAGTTTCTTGATGGTAGTTATATTATTTTGTGCCTGTATGTAGATGATATGCTTGTTGTAGGGAAGAACATGTAGGAAATAAAGGTACTCAAGAAGCAGCTAGGTGACTCCTTTGCTATGAAGGATTTGGGGGCAGCAAAAACAAATCCTTGGTATGAGAATAACTCAGAACAGGAAGGAGAGGAAGCTGGTATTATCTCAAGAAGAGTACATAAAGAAGGTCTTGGAGAGGTTTAGTATGCAGGATGCTAAACCGGTTGGTACTCCTTTGGCAGGTCACTTTAAATTATCAAAGGAGTAGAGTCCCAAGACTGAGGAGGATAGAATCCAGATGTCCAGGGTACCATACTCATCAGCAGTTGGTAGCTTAATGTATGCTATGGTATGCACTAGGCCTGACATTTCCCATGCAGTGGGAGTAGTGAGAAGGTTTATGAGTGATCCAGGTAGAGAGCACTAGCAGGAAGTAAAGTGGATCCTTCAATATTTGAGAGGGACCATGGGAGTAGCATTGTGTTTCGGTGGATCAAACACTACATTGCACGGCTATGTAGATTCAGACATGGCAGGAGATTTGGACAGCAGGAGGAGCATGACAGGTTATGTATTTATGGTTGGTGATACAATGGTGAGTTGGATTTCACGGTTACAAAAGGTTGTGGCTTTGTCAACCACAGAGGCTAAGTATGTTGCTGCCACAGAGGCAAGCAAGGAGATGATTTGGCTACATCAGTTGCTTGATGAGTTGGGTCATAAGCAGGAAGTTGGGAGACTACACAGTGATAGTCAGAGCACTATTCATTTGGTGAAGAACTCCACTTTCCACTCTAGGATGAAGCACATTCAGCTGAGATATCATTTCATCAGGGTAGCTTTGGAAGAAGATAAGTTGAAGCTGGAAAAGATTCATACCAGTCAGAATCCTATGGATATGATGACCAAGGTGGTCACAAGGGAGAATTTGAAGTTGTGTTCAACTTTGATTGGCCTTCATGGTTGATAATGAAGGGTTAAGAACTTTTCTCAGTGGAAATAGTCTCCAAGTGGGAGATTTTTGGGGTGTGGAGCCTATTTTTGGTCTTCTCGAATCAGTGTTAAAGTGTTGGAGTTCGAACGGTTAAGTTTGGAGACTTCAGGAGCATTCTGTAGTCATCTGCTATGATGTTGTTGTGCTGTGTCGTTGTTGTTAACATGTTGTTAACTGGTTGTTAACATCATGATAGTTTTTCCAGCCATGGGAAGTTGAAAGGTCGCGACTTTCAAACTTCTAGGGTTGGCTTTAGGACTTCTTAAAAGGATTGTAATCCTATAAATAGAGGTGTTAGGGTATCTTGAAGATATCTTGAGTGTTCAAGAGGTCTTGAGTCTTAGTGATCAAGAGGTGATCAAGAGTGATCAAGGTTAAGCAATTGGGTGTCAATTGTGGTTTAGATGTGGTTTAACATCTTTGGAATTCTGTTGTGAGTTCATAAATGAGAGAAGACTGTGAGAGTTGTTTTACTCTTGTTGATAATAAAATCTGAGCAAGTTCTTGGTGGACGTAGCCCACATTGGGTGAACCACATTAAATCTTGTCTTGTCTTCTTTTGTGCATTATTTATTTATGTTGTTATATTTCTGCAAGTATAATTCTGCTATATAGTTTCCTACTGTTGTGGTTTGAGGAATTGTTTCTGCATATTTGTTCTCTAATTCCTAACTTGTTATGTGCAGCCATTCGTTTATATTAAATATTGGAATTTTTTATTTGAGACCATTCAAAGTGATGCCGATGTATAAGAAACAACTACTTTCTTGGATGCATATAGAGTTCACCCTACAACCATGGAACACTTACCACTTATTCAAGTTACTCAAGATTGGAGTTACAACAAGAACCATAAAGTACAATCAACTCAAGAAATTCTTCGGGTCCACCTGAGATTTGTGGATGTCCTGGCTTAGGATTCAACGTCTTATGACCTTTTCTGTTGGTCATAAATCATTTTTTACAAGCATTTGATAAATATTGCCTCCGAATTTGGATCAACCCCATATGACATCAACAAAACTTTGGACATGTACAAGCACAACTATAAACCGTGGCATATTTTACCCACTACCGTAGACGTAGGACATGCTACAAATGTTAGTTATGAATTTTATGTCAAATGCAGTATTCAACATGAACCATTCCAAGAATGACAGGTCTTCACACAACTTCGTCTGGTAAACAACACTGATCTTGAAAGTCTTGAAGTGTTGGGGAAACAAGATTTTGACATACATAATAATTGGAACATACATGATGTTCCGCATGATTTGTAAATAACCAAATCATCATTCATTGAGAGAGAAAAGATAGACACAATTAACACCAATATGCAGGCCACACCACCATCTTCCACACTTCCTTTTTCTTCATAAGAACAACTAGCTCTTGATACCATACTACACCATTCAACAAACAAAACTCTTTTACCTCCACTAAGATTGATAATTCAAGGAACAATTGGCACAGGAAAATCATTTCTGATAAATAAATATAGAATTCATTTACAACAACAATAACCACATCTCCCTCACCTCTCCTTCTGCTCACCCCCATCGGTGTTTTAGCATTCAACATCTCCACATCAATAATCCATGCAGCCCTCCATATTCCAATCAAAGAACTGAAACCCCTTGAAGGTCATGCATTATTGTCTTTTAAAGAGTCACTGAAACATATAAAATGTGTTCTTATTGATGAAATGAGTTTCAATAACCTAAAGTTTCTAAGAAAAATTGACAATAGGCTACGCGAAGCTTTCCCACACTCAAAACCATTTGAATTTGGGAATAGATTATTCAGCCTCCTCGGCGACCTTAGCTAATTACTACCATTTTTGAAAAATCCTCTTTATGCAAGTAATTCATATGGAGCCAACCTTTGGAAAGGATTCCATTCTTCCATTACATTGCAAACAATATTTCGGCAACAAGGAACAACCAATGCAAAATTTTCATTCTGGAATTTACTATCCCACATGTCAGATTCAAGCCCTCTTATTGAGGACTGGGAAATCCTAATGTCTCACACAGACACACACCTAACTCATAAGGATCTCAAAACTTTTAAGGACGCATCCCATTTGTTTACAAAAAATGATATCATGGACTCCCACAACCTTCGGATGTTGAAGGCATTGACCGTTCCAATTTCCCAATCAATTGCAGAAAGTAACAGGTGGGCTAGACTAAGAGATCTTGATGATGATCAGTTGGAACACAAAGTTATGCTTTGCAAACAACAAAAAATCATGCTTATTGCAAATTTATGGGTTTCCCGTAAGTGGTACTACATGAACAATCCCCGAAATTGTCTATGACACATCAATTCCACCACCAACATTACCTTTATTTATTGTTTTCAAAATTGATAGATATAACATCGCATGTTAGGATCCCTCCAATCCGTTACATATTCTGATACCCCCTATTTCGAGAGGGAATCAAAGATAATTTTTTATTAAAATGTCTTGGGGATTAACTATCCACAAGTCCAAGGGACTTACTTTGCATAGAGAAATTGTCAACATTTGAACCATTAAAAGGCAGGGTCTGACATTCATAGCTTTCTCTAGAGTTCCCTCGCTTGTAAATCTGCACATTTCACCTCCTTTTTCATTCGAAAGGTACTCAAAAATGGTGCATGTACCAAAACTTAGAGCAAGAAGAGAGATGGAGTCAAGACTACTATCCCTCAACCCTTTGTAAATACTACCCTCTACTTTGATAGCACCTCCACTACTAATTTACTCAACCCTTCTTGTATCCAATGCAACATTGTTGTTCAAGGGGTATCAAATGTATTCATTTTTACTGGAAATAAAATTTCCCACAAAAGGCTACCATTCATCATATAAATTCTACAAATGTACAAAAATCTTCATGTATACATGTTAAGTTCAAATAAACTACTCCACATAATGCTACCACCCATGATATAAGATTTGTAAATGTATATGTACGAATTTGAAATAAGTTTGAAATGTAGAGATGGAACCTTTACATGAAGTGATATATACACAACCAAAATCAATCACACCCCTTATCAACATCAACTACAAAATTACCAACTATCCCTCTAAATCAAATAACATATACCCTTCGGCATTCACATTACATTGTACACATGCAATTGCTAGTTTATTTATTTATGGTAAAAGAGGGTTAAGGGGACCCCTCCCCATTACAACATGTTTCAATGGAGATAAAGTGTAGTCATTTTTAATCCTATCACAAAAGAAATAACCCCATGCGTGCCGGCCTATCACCCAGCAGAAGCTAAGCACTCACTCGAGGCACACGTAGGTACTGAGTCTCTCTTTTATGTGAGTTTAGTGGGAAGCATTATCTATGATTAGTGTAAGAGTATTTAGGAAAGAAGTTGAGACATACAAGAACCATAGGGCTTAGAACGGCCTCCATATCCTTGTAGTCACTTCAGACCGAGTGCTTTAACAGATTCCATAACATATACTATAACAGAAAGAAAGATACAACCATTCATTCGTAGCATGAAAGGAAAGAGAACTCATATGAACGAAATATACATTAAACCCATTGATATTCGTATCTATTTATAACATGTAACCTCAATATATTCATTGGTTCATTACAGAGTGTCACAGAGAGTAGATCACAATCATGCGCATCACTGGACGTATGTAGCTAAGCTAACAAAAAAGAAAAATAACAAATCCATGCTTAGTACATCCTTTCTTGAACCAGAATATCCACTCGTAGCAATTCTGCAGAGCTTCACTTACTCTCTAACCTGCTATTTCCTATGTATATCCAGATGATATATCTCTGTGTGTGTGTGTATATATCTTTTCTATAACAGGAACTTGTATTTATCACTTTCCCGGGCTACCAACTCGCCTTGTCGTGCCCTTAGATCCATCGCCAAGTGTCAAATGTGGTCCTCTGTGCGAGCATGTTCCTTTAGGCTTGAGTTCTCCACTCCATCTCATGATGATCTTCTAGAAGATTCCATCCGGGGCATGCTCTTTCCTGGGCCAACCTGTTGTCAGGCTGGCATCTTATCCATGCACAACCGATCACGCTTTTCATGTGTTCTACCTTGGGCGCTCAAATTGGCTAAGTCCCAAACCTCCTTTCATGCATCGCAAACGCTATTTTCTTCCTTAAGCCTTTCTCTTGCGCGCTTTTGCCTTGCGGGCCATTCTATAACTAGGATCCCGCATGCCTAAGCACCTTCATACTTGGTCAATATTCCAGGGGCCCAACCTCACCCCACACTACGCCTGTTCTCCGTTCTCAGAAACATTTTACTTGACCAAGATGCAAGTTGTTTTATGGAACCAAGATGTAGACTTATACTTTACAAAATGAATAAGGAATGAAAGAATAGGGGAAAGAATGAAGAATGGGGGGGGGGCATTAATTCAATAGGCTAGGAAAGTCCTTTCACAGATCTACCTCTAGCTTGTTCCACACTTCGACCTTTCCCTTTGCCTTCTGGCATAGGTCACCCACCAGGGTGCTCACTTCATCAAAGCTTAGGCCAATTCCCTGGGCGCCCAAAGTGTCCACAATCTGCTCCATTTCCTTACCCAGGTCTGCGAGTTTATCCATTCTTCTGGTAATTTGAGGGTATAGTTCCTTCAGACGGGCCTTAATTGAGCTCCTTAAAGCCTCAATTACCTCTGATTTCTTTTCTACCTCAGCCAGAACCTTGTCCCTCTCTACCCTGTTCCCTTTGTTCTTTTCTTGGAACTCTTTTAGCTCTGCTTCAAGCATGGTGACCAAGGAGCCGCCACCTTATCTCTATCTGTGCATGTGTCATATGTGGCTTCTGTAGACTGGGCAGCGACCTTAGTCTCCGCGAGTACTTGGTTGTATTAAGAAACAAGTGCTACTACCTTCAACCGGTCTTCCTCTTTCAAGCGCGCGGCTACTTCTTCTACAAATTCCAACGCCAAGGGTTGCCTCTCCATAGTGAGGATGCACGTTAGGTATTCTAAGCATTCCAAATTTGATGCGTACCTCTAAGGGATTGGTGTTAGGTCTGGGTGCTTTAATATGATGGCGCTCTTGCTCGACTCCACCTTCTTGTAGACCTCCTGCACCTTTACTTTTTCTTCCTTTAACTCCTGCCTTAATTGCACGCTGATTAATTCCTCCTGTTTTAAAATCTTGGCCTTCTCCGCCAGTTCTTCCTCCTTCTTCCCCAACTTCACCTCCAATGCTCTGATTCTGTCATTTCGTGCGAATAGCCTAGCCTCGGTCTCGACCGCGACTTTGTTTAGAGCATTGCATACTTTCTTGTCTGAAAGTTCCTGAGCATTTACTAAGGGGTTGTCTCCCTTAGACTCTGGCAACGTGATGAGTGATTTCTGGTAGACTTCAAAGTCTGGCTCATCAATGTGTGACTCGAATGCCCAAGAGAGCATCTTCTTGGTCTTGGGGTACGCGTCATATTTTTCAAAAGACCTCATGGCTAGGAGCCTTTCCGTGGGTACGGTGCTTTAGAACCGTGCATGTAACACCTTCTTCATGTCATCCACATAGCCCATTATCTGCCTCTGTTCTGTATCTAGAGTTTTTCTTCCTAAGCGCGCGCCTTTGGGGAAGCTAACTATCAGAGCGGGGCCTCCTAGGATGTCATGTTCCTTTTCAACGCTCTCCTCCTTCCCTTCCTTAAGCACTATGTCCGCGCTGTGCTCTAACTCTTGGTCTACAAGGGCTTCGAGCATCTTTTTTGCTTCTCGCTTTGCTACCTTAGTAATCTGCTCTTTTGTAAAACTTATGGCTCCCTACTTCTCCTTGGCATCCTTCTCACCTGCCTTCGTGTCTTCGGTGCCTCCCTCATCTTGTGCGCCCTTGCGCCACACAAATACAAACTCTTGCTTCTCCTCTCCACTCTCTTCCTCTGAGTCATAGACACTAAACACATGTGGTTCCTTGTCTTTCTCAAGTTCTTCTTCCTCGTCGTCATCTCCTTCACTCTCATCTTCTCCTTCTCCTAAGTATTTCTCCAAGATGTCGGTTTCCTCCGAGTCAGCTTCTTCATCCACCCTCTGCTTCTTCCTGAGATGTGGCTTCTGATCAGGAGATTCAGCCTTCTCTTCTTCCTTTGGCGATTATTCCATGGTGGTGGGTTGCTCCTCTACTTCTGGCATCTTCTCCTTCATTGGAGACTTATTTTTCCCTATGTAGGTACTTGGCTTGGTGCTTGTAGATGGCATGCTCACTGTCTGAGAAATCGGCACACTTGGTGTTCCTTCCTCTCCTTTGCCTCTCTTCTTAGACGTTGGCTTCTTCTTCCCCAAGGGGTCTTCATGTATGGAGATTTTGTCCTCCAAATACGTGCCCTTTTTGAACTTCAGCCTTACGCGTATGTACATGCATGCCATGGATCCTCCAGCGATGGGAAGCATCATCGGTCTAGTCATTTGGATCTCGTGTGACATGTACTTCTCCACGTACGCGCGCTTACCGTCGGGGTAATTCAGCTTCTTCCTCATCTCCCTGTGTCCCCGGTCCAACCTTCCTAGTTCCAGCCTTAGTTTCTTTGATTCTTTAAATCTATTTACTCCCACTTGGAAGTATTGGTCAGTGAATGTGAATGGAAGCTTGCACCAAGGGCTCCATGATTCGTCAATAAGCTTGAATCTTCCCAAGCCTTAGTGCTAGTACACCGCAAACTCAGCTTCTCCCTCAGTGGCTGCTAGGAGTTGTTCAGGGATCCTCCACTCTACCCCAAATGCATTCCTCAAGTGCGTATACCACTTTTCAAGCCATGCTTTGTGGGGAGCCATCATTGTATCACAAGCATACTTCTCTAACCTCTTCGCGGGCGAAGGGTCTTCGGCTAGGAACTCCCACATGAACTTGTCTGATGCATCTGACACTCCAATTTCTACAAACACTATGGTGAGAAAGACATTGCCAAAGAGGATCCTGTCCCCTTCCTTCGCGCACTTAATAATCTCCTCTGCAATGTACACGGATAAGTTATATATCATCCCCTCTACAATCTTCCTACAGACATGTAGCCAAGGTTTGTTGACCTGCGTCTATCTTTCTTGGCCATTCAGCTTAGTCACCAGATGCGTGGCCATCTTCATAACGGGGTCATTGATGTCTGAAATATCATAGTACCGCGACCGTTTCTTGCAGGCATACTTAGTGACGGTCTTTTGAATAGCCTCCTTATCGCCAGGGTCACCTTCTAGGTTATCTCCCTCGCATATGAGACCTGTAAATTGTGAAATCAACTGGGGAGTCACACGCATCTTGCGCCCAACAAAGTGGAAATAGTCTTCGTGCACCTGAGACATCAACCACTGGTACAAGCGATTTGGCTTTCCAAAATAAGGCAACTCATAGAGATGCAACAACCCCACCTTCACCAATTTAACCTTAACGTCATCGTCATATATGGGCAAACCTTCAGGTGTTCACTTGTTGGTGGGGCATACCAATTCCAACGCCATTTATTTCTCTATGGTGTTTGTGTGGTGATTATAGTCACTAACATGTATGCTTCTCAAGTGGGATTCCCATTCCTTTCCCATCATCACCCCATCTAGGTATTGCATCTTTGCATACCGTTCTTCATTTGTGTCTACTTCGGGTTCTGGTTGTTTAGCCTTGGCTTTGCCCTTTCCTTTCTTGGGTGCCATGGTCGAGGTATTTTTATCACTCCTACCCTCTCTTTGTTACTCTGTCTTTCTTCTCCCAACCTTCAATCTCAGATCCATGATATAACTCTTCTAAACCCATGCCCTGGTTTGTCGAACCCTAACTTGGATAAACTCTTCACAAGACAACGCCTTTTCAACTCCTTCCACGCCCGTGTAATTCCTTTTGGTCTGCAATCTCAAACTAGCTCTTCGTGTTTTAATCACATAGATATTCCACTCGATCGAATCTGAAAACCCTAGTTTATAACACTCGCTTATATCTCCAACTCTTCATTTTCACAAAGTAAAAATGAGAGTGCCCCGATCCTTTATTTATAGTTTTTCCTTTTTCTGATCATTAAATGCTACTTTACCTACCCCCATACTTTCTTCATTTAATGCAAATTTTTCAAACAAAGTCCATCTTCAGTGACTTCACTCATGCGCCCTTCCTGCGCGAAAACTCCTCCAACCTTTTGGCGCGTAACCCAACCAACTTGACAGGAGACTCTTACGCATGCTTAACCTACACCAAAGGCACTTCTTCTTCCAGATTCTTGCTTTCACCTACCTCGTGTTGCTTTAACTGCACTTCCTTTTCCTTTGTACATGGGATCTACCAGTAGCTTTATCCTAGCACCAACCATTCTATCTTTTCTCTTCATCTACCTCTTTCAACTGGGCTACACAACAAGGCTCTTCAACACAACTTCCTTGGTACTTTTAATCACGTGCTTCTTCACTTTTCTCAACCCCAAACTTAAACGATGTGTGGTCCTCTGCGCACTCACAAATTCTCCAAAAATAGCAATAAGGTTATTGGCACCCAAGGCGCAAAACCAAAACAACAACATGAAAGGAAAACACAAGAAAGGGAAAATGTATAAAGAAAACTTCTAAACTAACTGGAAAAACTGCCTTATTTACAAACACCAAGAAGACTTATTTATAGTAAGGCTTCAGCCTACTGCCATTGAAGTGTCCAGGAAACTTTGTCCTATCCAACACTTATAACTGGCATGCGCCCAAATCAAGGATGTACAAAATTGTGTAGGGACCCAACTAATGGAATTACAACTTTCCAGGATGGCACAGAAACTTGGAATCATATAGTAACACCATCTGCCCAACCTCAAACTTCTTGTTTCTAAAGTGGCATCATACCAAGCCTTTTGCTTTGCCTTTTCTGCTATCTAGCTCCATTAGGCAAGTGATCATCTCTCATCCAGTTTCATTAGCTCATTAATCCTTTCTTCCAGTGCTTGTTCATCGGCTAATCCTCCTACGTGCGCTATTCGCAGAGAAGGTAACATAAATTCAACAGGTAAAACCGCTTCTGCGCCAAACACCAATTGAAAAGGTGTGGCTTTATTTAGTCTTTTATACATTGTTCTATAAGCCCATAACACTGCCGATACTTTGTCATCCCAATCTTGTCTTCCAACATCAAATATTTTGGTCAAGGTATGACTCAGTATTTTGTTGAATGCTTCCACGGTTCCATTTACTTCTAGGTGATAGGGTGTAGTCTTGTGATGAGCCACCATGAACTCTGATAACAGGATCCTCACGGTCTCATTCAAAAAATGTGTACCCCTATCACTGGTCAAACTCAATGGACATCCATACCTTGTGATAATGTTCTCCCTTAAGAACCTTGCCGTTGTTGCTGCCATGCAATCTATAGTTGGGGCTGCCTCTGCCCACCTTGTGAGATAATCCATTCAAGTGATGACAGAACGTGACCTAGTCCTATGCGCTGCTGGTGCAATAGGTCCTACAAAATCTATTGCCCATTTTTCAAAAGGCTTCATGCTGGGGATAAGGTGCAAAGGTATTTCATCTCTCCTTCCTAGTTTGTAATAATCTCTACAATCCCTGTACAAGGTTTCCCACCATAATCCATTAATATCTTGTGCGCGGTGGCATCACCTGTGTAATGCCCACCTACACTTCCTCCGTGTGTTTCCTCCATAATGGCTAGGCACTCATGCTCTAATACAAACCCGCACAAAACTTCATCTCATCCCAACTTGTATAAGTCTTTACTAATCAACATGTAGGGTGCAACTGTATGGCCAACTGCTTCTTGTCCAATGCCTTCATTCCATCCGGTGCCACATGTTCTTTTAAGAATTCTACAATCTCCTCCAAATCTGAGGGTGCATGCCACAATCTAAAAAGTTGGGCATCTGGCATTGCTTCCTCAATACTTTGCACGTCCTCTCCTGAATCAATCCTTGACAGATGATCAGGCCCATAGTTGCTTTTTCCAGGCTTCACTATAATGGTGAGTTTAAACTCTTGAACAACAACACCCATCGACATATGTGCCCTTGAAGGAAGATGGGCGTGTTTACTAAATGCTTTAAGGTATTGTGCGGTGTAGAAGTTGTTAGGAATCAAAGGGTGTTGCCAGAAGTACTTTGTCTAATCTCAACTTGAAGAGCACGTTTAGATCATCGGACAATGCATCGCGCTCGGTTGTGGTATAATTCTGGCTTGCTGGTGTCAAATTCTGCTTGCAAAACTAGAGGATGATCAACAACCCCTCATTAGTTGCATGCAAGACTGCTCCATGGCGGGTCCCTGAGGCATCTACATGGACATGGAAGGGCTTGTTCCAAGAGGGAAAATGTAAAATAGTCGCAGTAATAACCCTATCTTTTAATGTATCAAATGCTCCCTGCTATGCCTCTCCCAAATGGAAGGCACTTTTGTGTCTAAGCAGCTCCTCTAAAGGAGTGGCAATCTTGGAATATCCCTTAATGAATTTTCTGTAATACCCCCGTATGCCCAAGGAATCCACGCACTGCGCTCTGGCTAGTAGGCTCCCTTAACCCTACAATAACTACAACCTTAGTGGGATCTACCAGCAAGCCCTCCTTACGTATGATATACCCCAATAAGGTTCCAAAGGGTGTAGCAAACACACACTTCTTAATGTTGAGGGATATCCTCAACGGCCTACACCTCTCAAACATTAATCTCAAGTTGTCACAATGGTCCTTAACCAAACCATATACTGTCCAATCATCCAAATAGACCTGAAGAAATTTATGGATGAAGTCCTAGAATGCTTGCACCACTATGAGTGAAAAAATAGCAGGCGCATTCTTCAACCCAAAGGGCATGACCATATATGCAAAACTTCCCCATTCGGTGGCAAAATTTTTCTTCGTCTGGTCTTCCTTTGCAATCCAGACTTGGTGGTACCCTGAAAATCCATCCGTAAAGGAGTAGATTTCACACCCAGTGAGTCCTTCCAAAACTTATTCAGTGAAGGGGGTTGTAAATGGATTAATGACACAAACTGCATTCAATTCCCTATAGTCCACACAAATCCTAATCCGCCCATCCTTCTTGATGTTGATTACCATCCGACTTATCCACTCCGATTCTTCCACTACCTCAATGATCCTAGAAGCTATCATTTTGTCTATCTCCTCCTTAACTTTCACATGTAAATTGGGATTCATCTGGTAGGGCCTTTTTCTAACCAGGCTTGCACCGTCCTTCAGTTTTATCTTCATCTCCCCCAAGGAATGGTTAACACCTTTGAGCTCATGGGACCCGTGCGGGAATAAATCCTCAAATTTGCGTAGTAGATCAATGATATTTGATACTTCCTTCTCTGTCTATTAATCCCCAATAATAGCTTCCTTAGGTTCTTCTTCTGAACCGATGTTAACTTTCTTCATCTTTAAAGGCTCATGTTAGGCATGCGTGCAAGCATCTACACTATCCACTATCTCGTGCATCCCTGCAGAATGGATAACATCTAAGCTTTCTGATTCCTCTCCATCAATCACATATCCCACTTCCCGTCTCTTTTTTCCAAACACCACACGCTAAGCTGTTTGTACTCTTATGTTTCCTCAACTTCTCAAAGTGTGCCCCGATACCTAGTTCACCTAATAATTCTAAATCCACTTCATTCTGGCACTATTCCCCCATGGTTAAAGTGCTTGATACTGCAAGGCCTTATCAATCGATGGCTTGATACTCCGAACATCAAAAGTAGTTTGATAAGGTCAGCTACGGGAGCTCCTTGCCAATTCCTCGTTATATGGGGGTGTGGTCTCTGAATGAAAGACCATTGCTATAGCACAACCCGCCAGTGTAGTGTAGAATAACAACTTGTGCACCCAAAGGGATGGTGGCACTGGCAAAGTTTTTTACGCCTTCTCTCTAGACTGTTCCACACTCCTGGACATGGAAAGGAGGGGGCTCCTTCCCATGGTAGTCCTTGATGTGGTGGGTTTAACTCTTGAACAACAAAACCATCGACATATGTGCTTGAAGAATGGGCTTGTTACTAAATGCTTAATGTCATGTTGGTCGGTTTTGTATGTAGAATACAAAGGGTGTTGACCAGCAGATACTGTCTAAACTTGAAGAGCACGTGATAATCGACAATGCCCGCGCCGGTGGTGGGGTTAGGAATGATGCGTATGAGAACGGGGATGTAATTCCTGCTTGGCAAACTAAGAGGATGTAAAACCCTTTACCATTAGTTGTGCAAGTACTGCTCCAATGGGGGTCCCTGGGCATCTTACATGGACTGGAAGGGCTTGTTCCAAGATGGGAAAATGTTAAAATAGTCGCAGTAATAACCCTATCTTTACATGTATAAAATGCTCCCTGCTACTGGCTCTCCAAATGGAAGGCAACTTTTGGTCTAAGCAGATCCTCTAAAGGAGTGGCAATCTTGGAATATCCTTAATGAATTGTCTGTAGTCTGTAATACCGTATGCCAAGGATCAACGCACTGCGCTCTGGCAGTAGGCTCCATTTTAACACTACAAAACTACAACCTAGTGGGAATTTACCAGAAAGCCCTACGTACTAGATATTACCCCAATAAGGTTCCCAAAGGGTGTAGCAAACACACAATTCTTAATGTGAGGGATATCTCAACCGGCCATACACCCTCGCAAACCTTAATCTCAAGTTGTCACAA
This sequence comes from Taxus chinensis, assembly GCA_019776745.2. NCBI lineage: Eukaryota > Viridiplantae > Streptophyta > Pinopsida > Cupressales > Taxaceae > Taxus > Taxus chinensis. The sequence goes on along the minus strand of CM034148.1, from coordinate 209,999,650 downwards.
TGGTCCTTAACCCAAACAATATACTGTCCAATCATCCAAATGAGACCTTGAGAAATTTATGGATGGAAGTCCTAGAATGCTGCACCACTATGAGTGAAAAAATAGCAGGCGCATTCTTCAACCCAAAGGGCATGACATATAGCAAAACTTCCCCATTCGGTGACAAAATTTTCTTCGTCTGTGGTCTTCCTTTGCAATCCAGACTTGGTGGTACCCTGATGAAAATCCATCCGTAAAACAGGAGTTAGATTTCACACCAGTGAGTCCTTCCAAAACTTATTCAGTGTGAAGGGGTTGAAATGGATTATTAATGACACAAAACTGCATTTTCAATTCCATATAGTCCACACAAAAATCCTAATCCGCCATCTTCTGATGTGATGACCATCCGACTTCTCCACTCCGATTCTCCATACCTCAATGATCTAGAAGCATCTTTTGTCTATCTCCTCCTTAAATTTCACATGTAAATTGGACGGATTCATATGGTAGGGCCCCTTTTTCTAACCAGGCTTGCACAGTCCTTCAGTTTTACTTCAGCTCCCAGGAATGGTTAACACCTGTGAGCCTCATTGGGACACGTGCGGGAACAATCCTCAACTTTGCGTAGTAGATCAATCGATACTGATACTTCCTCTCCTGTCTATTAATCCCCAAAAGTAGCTTCCTTAGGTTCTTCTTCTGAACCGATGTTAACTTTCTTCATCTTTAAAGGCTCGTTAGGAATGCGTGGCAGCATCTACCCTATTCCACTATATCGTGCTCCCTGCAGAATGGATAACATCTAAGCTTTCTGATTCCCTTCCATCAATCACATATACCAACTTCCCTTTTTGTTCCAAACAACACACGCCAAGCTGTAACTCTTATGTTACTCACTTCTTCAAAGTGTGCCCTTATGACATAGTCACCTAAAATTCTAACAGCTATCTTCCATTCTGGCCCACTATCCCCCATGGTAAAGTGCTTGATACCCTGCAAGCGGCATTATCAATGAGGATGATACTCCGTACTCAAAAGGTTTGAATAAGGTAGCTACGAGCTCTGCCATTCCTCGGATGGTGGTGTTTGTCTGAGTGTCCTTGATGAACGTACCATGCAGCGCACAACCCTGCAGTTGTGGTAAGAATACAACTTGTGCACCCAAAGGGATGGTGCAAAGTTTTTACGCCTTTATCTTCTAGATCCTGTTCACATCCTGGACATGGAAAAAGAGGCGGGGCTCCTTCCCATGGTAGTCATTGATGGATGATGGTGGGTACATCTACTACTAGAAATTGGACATGAGAGCAATTCTTACATCGCACCACTCTAAAAGGCTCTCCTGATGTGTGGCCCACCAACGAGCTGCTTGTGCCAAGCAAGAACTAACTTAAACATCTCCCTCTGTTCCTCTCACTCTTCCACTGAGCTGTCTACCTCCTATAGAACGAAATCAGGAAGGCTCCTCCCAACTACTTGGGCAGTTCTTTTCCCACAAGGCACCTCACAGTGCGTGCCTTTGTTACCTTGGTCACTGACCCTCTCAACGCGGATTCCCATTAATTCGTAAGTTCCATACACCCAATTGTCACAAGCCAAACTGGTGGTATCACTTACTGACTAAGCATCTTCAAACTGGATAACTCTATTAGTAGGGTGTACCATCTCAGGGTCTCTGATTGAACACACATAAATCTTGTCTAGAACTTCTTCTCCCAACAGTTCAATATAGGGCATCGAATTCCCATCAACTAGGGGTATAATGACCCGTTCCTCTTTGTTCTCAAAGCTGATGTACCCTTTGTTGAACCAAAGGTCCACATTATTTTTGTAATACAAAGGGCACCCAAGTAGTGCTAGGAAATTGTTCGCCTCGGCGAGTGCCAAGACTTTGAAGTCCCCAGTAAACTTGGCTCCCTGGATAGTAATAGCTGCATCTTTCAGGACACCGATGGGCATTGCCTTAGTTTTGTTTTCCATATACATCACATTCGAAGATGGTTGTAATGCAGGTCTCCCCATTTGATGCCATGCATCCAAAGTCAGAACATTAACCTCCACGCCAGTGTCAATGAGTATATTGCTGAGGAGCCATCCATCTACAGCTGCATTCGATGTAATCTCTTTGTCATAGTTGAGGTTGTGAGGGGGAAGGTTGGCATGCAATACTTGTCTCTCGCGCTCTTCTCTGGCGCGTGGTACCTTCTCTCTCAACTAGGATCCTAGAAAAGGAATGATTTTCTCCCGCCTTAGCATTTTACACACCTCCTTGACCTCATCCAAGTCATCCTTTTATGCCTCGACTCTCCTTCCTTGTTCCTCCTTTCTAGATTGATCCATTAGATATTGGATATTCCCCTGTAAGCTTTAAAAAAATCCATGGTGTCCTGATATATCTCCTTCTGATGAGCGGGGGGTCTAGATATTTTCCCAATGAACGACCCTCCTCCCTCGTAACCAGGGTCTTCTGTCTTGGTACCTCTCTTGTGCGTGCGGCTTCTGCCCTTGTTGTTACCAAGACAGGCTCCAAACCTTCATCATGTGTTACCCGAGGCATCCACTGTATGTCTTCCTTTTTGATGCTGACCATTGCAGCACCCTTTTCCTTTTGGTGCTGTTGATTAATATGCTCAAATAATTACAGGCACTCCTCATACTTATGCTTCTTTCCGCACCACGAGCACTACAACAAGTCTAGGCACTCACGCTTGTAATGTTCTATAGATCCACAGTTGAAACATGTTCCGTGCAGGAACTCACTCCTTCCACCATGGTTACCCTGACCATAGAATCCTCCTCGAAATCCTCTTCTGCGCACACCTCCATCTGCGTGCTCCTTATAACGGTGATCATCATTTTTAGAACCACTGGCAATGCTGGTTTGGCGTACCCCATGATCAATGGCCTCATGGATCTAGTCAATGAGCCTACATTCTTCAGTATCATGGGTAGTGGAGGTACAAATCTTGCAATAACAAGATAAATTCTTTGTGATCACACGCTGCAGCAAGGGACATCTACTTACATCGTGATTCCCATGACAAATCTCACAATCTACTATCGCAGCACGTATCATCCTCTGGGGGAAATTATCCTTAACGTGCCCCTCTATTTCACAATCTGTGCACCAAAAACCACTGTGAGTCTCATGGACTGAGTTCTCAGATAATTTTTCCAACTGTTTGGCCATAGCAACAATCTGAGCCTCCAAGAACGGGCTAACACCAATATCAATACTACCAATAGCGTCGGCGTGCAAGGCAACTTCCAATGCTTTGCGCGGATCTGTAAAAGTTTTATGAGACAAGGCCCTTCTAAAAGGGGTGATCAATCCTCCAACAAACCATTGTACATGCTGTGAAGGGTGAATATCATATGATAATTTAGACAAGAGAGTTTTAAAATGTGCATCATACTCCCGCACACTCTCTGTAATTCCTTGTTGAATCTCCTTCAAAGTGCTGATGCTTTTCTGCTTGAACTCAGGAATGTGGAACTATGCTAGGAATGCATTATTTAAAACAATGTAGTCCACCACCATTTAATGAGGGTCATACTTTCTATACCAGCTATGCGCGTGCCATTGCAGTGTGGTCACAAATTGACCAGCCTTTTGTTCTGGTGTTGTGATACCCTTCGCGCGTCAATGCCCCTGTAATCTGGCAAATGCAAAGACATTTCAAAGAATACTTAAGGTGGTGGCTGGGGTCCTTATCCTAAACCAAAGCCTTGGTTCCCTCAGGTGTTTCCTCCACTACCTGATCCACTAGGTCCACCAGGTCTTGTACCTCTAGAGCCACCAGATTCACCAGAACCATTGGGTCCAATAGGGCCTATAGGAGCTATGCTGAGTGCCCCCACGGTCCCACTGAACTGTGCACCGATGGTCTGTGATAGCGCCCCACTACCACCACTTTGTCCCGCGCCACTCCCTGATGTGAGCCCGAAAGCTTGTACACTTGCCTCTTGTCTAAAAACTCCTCCGAATACTTGAATATGTGCAGCCATATAAGAAGGAATTGAAAAATTATACCTCCTAGGCGCAGATCTGTCTCTTCCAATTATATCAACTGGGTCAATAACACTTCTTCCTGGATCAAGAAAACTAAGCGCCAGGGCTTGGTCACTGGGTGGGTTTAGATATGCGCCAATGACTCTCCTCTCTCCATGTGACAAACTCTCACCAGAAGCTGAAGGGGTCTCCCTCACGTGCTTTCCAAGATGGGGTAGCACAAACTGCTCAGGTTCCACGTCCTCTATGTGAACCTCAACTCCTTCCCGTAATGTCTGTCTCCATAGATCCATCACACTAGCAACCTCGCGTCATCTATCAATCTCCCTTTCTCGCTCTTCGCTATACTTGAGCCATCTTTCTTCCCTCTCCTTCTCTGTCGTGATATCTTCCATCTTCCTCCACCCAATATCCCTTACTTGGCACTCAAAACAGTTTAGCCAGCCATTGGGAGTGCCTCTAAACTCATGGTAACTATCAATATCTTCATAGCTAGAGGAATAACATGTAGAAATGTTCCTCTAGGTTCTCGTAGAAATTCAAACTCAGCAACCTCTGGACAAGAATACGTAGAGATGACGTATTCCAGAGTGTAGCTAGCTAGTACTCCTCTCCACCAATGATCTATAACACGGGTCCATGTCAGATCTACATCCTGTAACCTCTGGTAGTATTCTTCGGTCCACACATGTGATCTATAATGCCATCTTTATCTAGATGCATAGGCTGAAAGCCATTCATATAACTCTACTGGGAAGCTACAGAAAAAAGTCTCATACAGATCATGGTAGAGGTTATCTTCTACCCATCTACGTGTATTAAACTCAGGTCCAGTGTTGAATATTTGAGAAAATTCATCCTCCATGCTCTTGAACCATGATTCAACATTTTCCAATGTTAACAGATCTGTCATTACTCTTTACACAGATCATGATGCATGCTATATCCCACTAAAAATTCGAAAAGAGGTCTTGGTAATGGAACCAAGATGTAGTCATTTTTACTCCTATCACAAAAGGAAGAACCCCATGCGCATCGGCCTATCACCCAGTAGAAGTTGAGTGCTCACACGAGGCATGCGCGGGTACCGAGTCTCTCTTTTATGTGACTTTACTGGGAAGCATTATCTATGATTAGTGTAAGAGTATTTAGGAAATAAGTTGAGACATACAAGAACCATAGGGCTCATAACAGCCTCCAGATCCTTGCAGTCACTTCAGACCGAGTGCTTTAACAGATTCCAGAACATATACTATAACAAAAAGAAAGATACAACCATTCATTCGTAGCATGAAAGGAAAGAGAACTCATATGAACGAAATATACATTAAACCCATTGATATTCATATCTATTTATAACAGGTAACCTCAATATATTCATTGGTTCATTACAGAGTGTCACAGAGAGCAGACCGCAATCATGTGCATCACTGGACGTATGTAGCTAAGCTAACAGAAAAGAAAAATAACAACTCCATGCTTAGTACTCCTTTCCTAAACCAAAATATCCACTCACAAAAATTCTACAGAGCTTCACTTACTCTCTAACCCGCTATTCCCTATGTATATCCAGAAGATATATCTCTCTATGTGTGTGTATATATATATATATTTTTCGTGACATGCACTTGTATTTATCACTTTCCCGAGCTGCCAACTTACCTTTCAGCGCCCTCAAATCCGTCACCAAGTGTCGAATGTGGTCCTCCATGTGAGCATGTTCCTTCAGGCTTGAGCTCTCCTCTCCATCTCATGATGATCTTCTAGAAGATTCCATCCGGGGCATGCTCTTTCCTGGGCCAACCTGTTGCCAGGCTGATATCTTATCCATGCGCAACCGATCACACTTTTCACATGTTCTGCCTTGGGCACTCAAATTGGCTAAGTCTGGAACCTCCTTTTGTGTGTCATGCATGCTATTTGTTTCCTTAAGCATTTCTCTTGTGTGTTTTTGCCTTGTGCGCCATTCTATAACTAGGATCCCACATGCCTAAGCGCCTTCATACTTGGTCAATATTCCAGGGGCCCAACATAAAGATTTATCAATAAGGATCAAATGGATTTGTCTCTACTAGCAACAAAGAGGGGCAAATAAAAACATAACCAAAATAACAATTAAACTAAAACAAAAGTAAACAAGCCACAACTCATCCCTGAGGCTCCTTCCCATGGGATCTTAAATGCATCTTAAGGAGAACATTAACAAATTTCTCTTTCTTCTTTCTACCATAGTAATCCATTCAACACCAGAATTCGGATTTACATTTTCATCAGTATGAACTTGTATGATGATTTCAATATACACCTTATCCACAATTTCCCCAGCTAATCCAGCTGTAGGATTCCTAATAGGAGTTTTAGGTACACATTTCTCTAAATTAAAGTTAGAATCAGGTGCACTTTTTGGTTTTCCATTAATCATAGTATGACATGGGAGTTCGTCTTTCCACCGGGTGGATTTGACATGCTTATGCCTCTTAAGATGACAGTTTGCAGCAATATGTACCAATGCAAAACACATTCTACATCTGAAGCCCAACCCTTTATATTCAATGGGTTTAGGTCAAGTTTTTTCATGGACCTTAAGATCAATATTAGCGGGAAATTCCTTTAAGGTATCTAATTCATCAAGGCTCTAGGAATAAGTTGTGTGTTTATAACAAGTACTGTCAATGCATACATCAATGATGTTGCCCAAAGCATTGCGTATGGAAACTAGAAAATTTGGTTGGAAAAACTGAGGGGGAAAATGAGGCAATTTAACCCAAACTAGTTTGGTTGAGAAAGATTTAGTAAGAGGATTAAAAGATGGGTTGTTTTTTATTAAATGGATGTCTTTTATTAAAAAAAATTGAATCCAATTTTCTTATTCTAACACATCAATATATAACTAATTTACAAAATGGTTTTAATAAAAACATGATCTAAGAAATAATGACCAAGAAAATGTCAGATACTTGCAAACGAAATTTACATAGTTCAAAGTAGATAGAAAAAGACACGACACCAAAAATAAATTGTAAAAAGGAAATCAAATTACAAAAGTATGGGTACATGAAACTCATACATAAGAAACAACAACATTTGAGGGTACGATGGATCATCCTTGGGAGGAAAGGACCCCAAATCAAGGGATTCCTTCACTGAAACATCAGGGGCATCCCATCCCTCAGGATTCATAGAATTTCCTTAAATATTCATAGGATCCTTCATCCCCCATACTTAAGGTGGAGATCTGATTGTAGTAATTCCATCCGATTGTGAAGATGGTGAATGAGATGAACCAACCACAACCTTCACTCGAAGAGGTGGCAGACTTAAAAAAATTCACCGAGGAGGCGGGAGACAACCATCGGGTTGAGGTGGAGGAGCAACCACGAATTGGAGGGGAGTGACGACTGTGACAATGAATTCGTTTACGCCTCTCTACCATAGGAGGATGTCTCATCTTCAAAGGAATAAATGGAAACCGACTGAAACTGCATGTGATGCTCTACCATTGGTCGAGTAGTTATTGAAGAGACTAAAATTTAAAGGACACCTTTTTAGATTTACCTTGAAGCTAAATAACATTGAGTATATCACAACAATATTCATTATTGGAGAAGATATATGAGATGTAAACATTGATAATAGTAACAACATATCATAGTTGAAAAGAAATTATAAATCCAAAAAATATTCCCAATTAAAGCTACATTTGTATGCCAATTGGAATGATCACCAAAAAGATCATTTTCTAAGAAAAATGCTCAGGATGGAAGGGTTTGAATAAAAAATGGATCAAATTCCAAGAATATTCGACATGGGGAAAGACAAAAACATGAATGATTTAGGATAGGCACAAGTGGGCCACTTGGGATTGGAATAAAATATGCATGAGTCTCTCCCCTAAGGACATGCCTTGATAAATGAATCACCATAAAAAAAGCCTAATTTTAAGCTCAAGTTTGGATTTATAATCTTGATCAAGTAAAAAGAGTCAAATTTTGGGGGAGGAAATGAAACTCTTGAAATAATTAAACTTTCCAAGGTTTGAGGTAAAGGACACATCAAATGGTTTAACTATCTTAGGTTATACTACTTAGAAGGTTGTTTGAATATTCCATCTCTTGTCACACCAACAAACCAAAGGTTGTTAAACGCTGAATTTGTGAACCATGAAATCTACCATAAGCTTCTAATTTTTGATAACTAACAATATGTCTAATTTGAAAAAAATGAATTTATATTCAGGCTCTGACCATGATATCAATGTCAATCTAGAAGAAACAAAATTGTAAAAGGTTTAAATTCCTCTTCAACAAAGTCTAAGATATTTAGTAATAGGATTTTCTATGAGAGGGGTGCTATTTTAAGTGACAATCATTCACCATTAAAATTTATAGTTTTTGGAGAAAAGGACGAGCCTAAAACCATCACCAACCCATTCTATAAAGGTCTTGATATTTTCAAAGGTTTTCCCAATTCTCTTGACAACAAACTAACCTTAAATTTGTAAATGAGCCAAGGTGATAAGAAAGGTAAGAAACCAAATATGTTTCCAACACATCTTTCAAAAAGATACACCAGAGAAAACTTACAAGATTAATTTCCCTCAAAATATTTCACCACCAAATTAGTACAAAAGGAAATACATTGTCTCCAAAAATCAATTATGCCCATGGAAAACTTTTCCTATTGAAGAAAAAAACATCCCAAGAAATTATTTGGAAGCCTTTGAATTTCTTGGAATTTGACCAAAGGAAGTCACTAGGCCAATTACTGAAGTTATTATAATAAGCCTTAAAAGAGAATAAAACAAATTGTATCAAACGTGTGTAACTGAACGAATTTTTGTACAAACTTGAAATTTTTTATCGAGAGAGAGAGAGAGGTATCCAAAATTATATGTTGTTCTAAATTCTATCCATCACATATTACCAAAGTTTAGTAGAAGTTATATAAAAATAAAAAGGAAACGCTATGAACATAAATTTCTTCATGCTAGAAATTCACTTCTAAGGAAACTTCATTACCAACTATGGCATGGGCCAAAGACTCTATCTGTATCCCAACATTTTGAACCACTAAATATTGGAACCCAAAAATTTACAAAAAACATAATTACATATAATGGTTTTTCTAATATTTTGCTCATTCTCTACTAGGGAAAGAAAGGAATCATTAGCAAAGTGTCTATTTATAAGTTTGGAAAATCATTCAAAAAGATACATTCCCTCAATAATTCCTTGTTCATATATGCGAGTCAAAAAATAACCAAAATCTTGAGCAGGAAACACAAAAAGTGTATGGGAAAATTGGAATCCTTTCTATTGGAAGTGACAATGAATGAGAGGGGGGGGTGAATCAGTCACCAATAAAATATTTTCACTTTATACTTCAAACATCAAACACTCATCCACACGAAACACATACATTAATGCTTGATCACAATCAAATATACTTTGTCAAAGTAAGGATCACAAGATGTACACAAAACCTTTCTTTATTGATATTCAAATTAGACCACAACATTATTTCCATCAGTAATATGATAACAAGATACAATCATGAGATATCAATACAATCAACTATGCCTCTTGAATACACAAGAGTATGTTCCTCTCTTACAAAAGATTTGAACTCATTATCAGACCCAAAAATACTTCAAAAACCTTGTAATTATGTTGGTCCGCAAATCTGTCGGTTGGGCAGATCTATGGATAGGCGAGCCAACAGTGTGCGGGGCATAGCCTCTCTTTGAGACAGCAAAGTGAAATTGGTTTATTGCTATTCTACCAGCAGGAATCTGCGCAAGTCCTACAGTATTCTGCCTTCAAGGGTTTTGGATCTCATCCCAGTAGGGGTATTTCTGACTGTGAACAAAAAGGAATGAAGGAAGGAACGGAGATAGGATAGATCCAAAGGGAGAAAAGAAATGAATTCCAAAGCAGAAAGGTCAGAGGGTTTATGTTTTGGGCTGGTAGTAAACAGAGCCAAACCTACTTACATAAACGAAAAAAGCAATACTGATGAGAAAATGACAAAAAAGTAGAGATAGATCTAACAGAAAAACAACACAGATCTAACTTAAGAAAGATCTAATGCCCATAACACATCCATTGAGGACAAAGTCTTAATTTTTGTATTAATATTTTCTGTTACAAAAAGTACAAAGCCTTTTTCTTCTCACTTTTATTTTTCATCTAAAAAATGTCCACCCCTTGAATACAACAAGTATCCAAGTATTTATAGAAGGAGAAGGAGAAAGAGGGCAAAAAGAAGCCAACAACTATTTACAAAATATCTAAAAGTCAACTGTTGACTTTGGGGCAATTTGGTGGATGACAACATCCCATGGTGCAACATGGATGATGTCATAATTTGTGCCAACATTCTTTTAAATATTTTACAAAAATGGGATAAATCCTAGGAGGAAGGAGCCTATTCGTCGTCGTCCCTTGACTAGAAAGGAGTATCCTGTTTCTGCTCAGGAGATGAAATGTGAAATTGAGCTCGGTACTCCATGAACTTGCTAACCATCATTTGAAGTTAATCCTGATCAGGACCCTTGGTGTGATCTCCGATGACTTTGCAAGTCTCCAATTCATCTCTGAGTCTTTCCGAGAGTTTGAAGTATTCATTACCTACCTCCATCAGGTATCCAACAAATTTGTGGCAAGCCAGAAGGTTGCTGATAGATTCTATGTCAAAAGTGACTTCTGACTCTAAACCCTGTGACGCGATTCCCTTGAAGAGCCGAATAGTGTCATCTTCCTTCCTCAAGGCGTATGATGGGGTGAGCAAACCTAGAGACATCCTTAAAACAATTTGCTCCATTTGATGCATTACATCTAAGGCTTCCTCCTTGATTTTATCTATTTTCTCCAAGACAAATTCCATTTGGTCAACTCGATAGTCCAAAGCAGCAAGAACTTTGTTGGGTGCTCTTGGATGATCGAAGATGCTGAATTTCATTAAGTCATTGACTGGGCAGTCGAGCATCTTCTGGAATGTCTCATGTTGTAACCTGGCATGGTCCAACTCTTCGGAGATAGGTCTTGCAATTGTCTGGAGTTCCTTATTAGCTTGATCTATATTCTGATATAGCTCTGTGAACTTTACAATCACTTCCTCACTATATTTGAGGATTTGCTCTCTCCAGGAAGACACTGCTACATCTTGCTTACCAATCTTGGTATACTCATATATCTTCTCCTGACTAAGGGATTCAGGAGTTTCGGTGGCAGCTACAGGAGGTGCATTTCCCATCTTTTGTAGGGCTTGAAGAAGATGCTTGTTCTGCTCCTTCAATATCCTCTTCTCTTCCTTTGCCTCTTGAATATTTTTGCAAAGGGCATCCACTGCGGATAGGGCCTCTCCTTGTAGGCTTTATGAGGATGTTCCCATTGTGACCTGAGTCACTGTAAAATCTGTAGGAGACAAATCCTTTTTCTCCTTTATGGTATTAGGGTATGCGATCTCTATAACTCTTTCACCTGAAGCACTTTGAGAGAAGCGGGTTATAGCCTTTTGCTTCTTAGCCCCTTTGGTCGGAATCACGAAGAAGTCCATAGGTGCAATGGGGACTTTCCTCTTGTGTTGGCTCAGGTGTTTGGAGATCCATTCTGGACTTAAGGGAGTGGGACCAAAGGAAGAAGGGGAAACGGGGATGGAAGAAGGAACAACTACAGTGAACACGGGGAAATGTGTCGAGATGCTCGGTGGCAGCATTGAGAAAGAAGTCGACCCTCCAACGCTTACGGGGTAGGAGTCACTCCAGGAGATGAAACGGTGGGGGTGGAAGGGATCTGAGAGATGAGAGAAGAAATACTGGGGGATAGATCCACGAGGGAAGAGAAGATGGAGGAAGAGGAAGGGGGAACGGTAGAAGACAGGGGAGAAGACACAACCAAAGGAGTGGTTGGTTGAGTGACATGAGGAGGGGAAGGAGGAGCGGGAGAGGGGATAGTGGGAACCTCAACGGTTATAGTAGTGGCAACATCCTGAGTGGATGTGCCTGTTGGAGCACTTACCGCTTCTTCTTCTTCAGGGGATACCAGGCTTACTACCTGTTCTTCGGCAACGGAAGGAGGACTCTCTAGAGCTTCCTCTTGAGTAGTGCTTGTCTCTCCCTCTTTATCTTTCCCTTTACCCTTTGGCAAGTACTTTTGCTTGGCAGGTGCATTTCCCAAGGGAGACATGGTGAAGTCTACTCCAAGGTAGATGAGACTATTTTTCTTGCACCAATGCTCAGTGCGCTACAGAGTGGCCTTAACCCTTTCCTCAATAGTCTGAGGTGCCTTAGTTCTATCAATCTCAAAAAACGGCCAATTGTCTCCGTCCATGTCTAGATAGACCTGATCAACTTCTTGATTAGTCGCTTGGAAACCTTTCAGGATGATGGCCACACCATACTGAATGATCTCTGCCAGGGCCAGCTGGGAGTGATCCTTTCGTCTGAGCTCGACCTCATGATATAGATCGATGTAGATATCTTCGGTCTAGGGGACGTGAATTGGATTGAGCTTTGCCCTTGGAAGGAAATCGCAAGGATCAAAGGTTGACCTCACCGGGAAATTATGCTTTAAGTTGAGCAATTCAAGCTCTGCAAACATTTCCTGAGATTTTCTCTGCAAAGTGCAGGTGTACCTACCCACTGTGAGGGGGAATGGAATTCCACCCTTCTTTCTTTTCAGACACTTCTCATGGTATGTGATAAGCTGTCTAGATAGCTCCAATAGGATCAACTTAGGTCCACAGACCTCGGTAACTTGGTGGTCTCCCCCAATAAGTTGGAGGCTTTGAGATAGGTAAAAGTTGGGAATTACGTGAATAACTCTCCCCATTTCTCTGTGGTAGTTACCACGCTTTTGGTCATTCAACCGTGAGTCATATTAGGCCTCAAGAGGCAGATGACGCCGTAGAAGAAAGCATCATTGATTTTGCTGAATTGAGCTATACTATTTTTCAGCCTTAACTCTAGATAATACTCATATATTCTGACCTGGGGCCATACCTCACATCAATTGACTGCTAGGTAGTCTCTTTCAGAGGTAGCAACCTCCCAGTTGTTGAGAGTTGTTGAAGTTGCTTGGAGATTGTGCTGTTGATAATCTCCGTCCATTCAAAACATTGATCAAGAACGTTTTTGCTCATTGTTTCTAAGTATCTGAGTATCCACTTGTGAAAGTAATGGGCGTTGGGAAGCCCAAATACCCTACTCAGGAAGGTGATGGTGTCACTCAGCTCTTCTGAGAAGTCACTACAGTGAATGACTTGTGGCCACCTGCTCACCACCTTCTTGTTTTTGAGGTATACCTCATTCATTAGCTGCATGCATTTGTCTTCGTTGTCATTCCATGCCTTCATGCAGTCGTCTTGGCTTATGGCTACAAAATGCCGGTGGTGGGGGATACCCAACATAACTTTGAAATGCCAGGCAGTGAGGTTGATTATTACCTCACCCTTCTCATTCTCGACACATCTTGTGTCCTTATTATAACAACGGCCCACCAACATCATGAACTCGTTGTTGATTGCGCTCACAGGAATCCCTGCGGCAAAATGCAGACCACTGCCAACCAATTTGTCCATCCATGGACTGCCTGTGACCTTCTTAGTTCTGGCCCAAAAGTCTTCCATGTCAATATGGCCGAGCTCTGAATCCTTGATATCCAGGTTACACTCTGCAAGGGATTCGGGCATCCTGACCCTTTGGTATTTATACTTCATTTCTTCCTTTGTTAGCTTGGCTTTACCCTTAGACTTGGTTGGCTTCTTACTCGATGAAGACATGTGTGGATCTGAGTTCAGTTGTTGATCTGCAAGAAGAAGCAGGGAAGTCCATCGCAGAAGAGCCATGTTAGCTGTTAAGTCGTCCATCAAAGCTTATAGAATGAAAAGTTAGCAATTTACAAGCCTCTGGGCGCAAGGCGCAGTTCTACTGCAAGCTTGAGGGTCTCAGAATAACAAGGCACACTTTTGGAAAGTGTTGTATGGGAGAAAAAAACGCCAAAAGGGGCGCAGGGCATGGAAAGACTACACACAACATTTAGATGTTGATGTTAATAGATGTGCGCCTACGCCATATAAAGGGTTTTAACTGGGTGAAAATCGATTTGGTGTAGCAAGGCTTCACGGTGCACCTTTAGCATAGATATGGTAGATGTTGCAAAACATTATGGTGTGCCAAGGGGCACAGGTTCAAAGGGTGCATCATTAAGGTAAGTTGCACCAAGAATTTTAGCTTTGCACAGCACAGGAAGGGCCTGCACAAAATTCAAATGTAGGTGTAGCTGTAGTTGCGCTTGCGCCTGTGTTAGTGTTTTATGAATTTTGTGAGGCACGGGAAAGGCCAATGTTGCATGCGGGGACAATGTGCCCCTTTGGCGCGACTGTGTTTTTGATGTTACAATAATGAAGTTTGCGCCAAAGAAAACAGTGGGTTTAATTGCAACTTCTTTAGAAACTTCACTCTTTGGCAGGTTTTGTGGTTTTTGCCACTTTTAACTCAGATTTTAACAGTGAGGGGAGTAGAGGAAAAAGGGACAGGGGTCCATTCTGAGACAAGGCCTTCCAGGTTAGTAGATCTGGAAGGAGGGAAAAAAAGGGTTGAAGGTGGGTTGATTTGTAAAATGGGCTGGTTTGCATTATTTTCTTAGGTTCATTTTTTGTTTTTAATAACACTAACCATTAAAACCAACGAAGAAACCACAACAAAACCACAAGAAAAGCAAGGACCACTTACCAGGAATATATAAGATAGAGGAAACGATGTGGGGTCCACGAATGCGACGAAAAGCAACACACGGGGCTGACAGGAGTGCTGACAAGTGCAGAAGAATAACCTTTTTCACATTTTTTCAATTGTGAAAATGACAGGTCAGATGCGCCTATAATAGCAAAAGGTGCAATAAATGCGCCACCAAATTTTTCTAAGGCACACCCAGATAGATGTCAACACGAAAATATTTACGCCATAGGCGCGGCTTTGGGACTGCCAACACTGCCTTTTCAGCACTTTGGTGCACTATTAAGGGGTGCAACATTTTGAATGTTGACAAGATAGCACATGCGCCTTGGCGCAACCTTGGAAGGCGCAACATTGGAAGGTGCAACATCAGAAAGTGCAACATTAGAAGGCGCAACATTTGGAGTGTCGACACTCCAAAGGGTACGCCAAAGGAAAGGAGGGGCGCAGTTTTGGTTGATGTAACATGAATAAAAATTACGCCCAACCTAAAAAGGATAAAAATGACCAAGTTCTAAAAACTAGATTTTCCAGAAAGGGATTTTATGCCATTCCGAATGCTAAGAGACCTCAACGGGGGACCAAAATGGAAATTTTGGTATGGTTACCTGCAAAATTACCCTTGTCAATTTTACAGGATAACAGCTGGCTCTTTCTGGGGACTATTTTTGAGCGAAGCTTAAGGGTAGAGAATCCCAGATCAACATGTGCCTATCCATTGGGCTTCAGAGTCAAAAACAAGGGTGATGAAAAAGAAAACACACAACCAACAAAAGCAAACACACGGCAAAAACAAACACACAACTAAAGCAAACTGTACAAAGAAGAGAGCAAGCTCTACTTCCTGAATATTTTGAGATGTTGCCCGCTATAGGGAAGCGGGAGCTCAGTTCCATCCAGATATGAGAGATAGAAGCTATTCTCTCCATTGAGCTGCTTGATCTTGAAAGGTCCTCTCCAAAGAGAGTCAAATTTTCCATGCATGCCCTTCGGCTCTCTTCGCTTGTCCCATAAAAGGACGAGATCTCCCACCTGGAAATTCCTCTGCTTAGCCTTTTTATCGAACAGTCTCTTGACTTGATTCTGATGTTTGGTGATCCTGTCGACCACTCTTACTCTCTTTTCTTCAAGTTCTGTTAGATACATGATCCTCTTTTCAAGAGAATTCTGGAAAGTCTCATCTTCAATTGCTCGTGTCAAGCGCAGAGTAGGAAGTTCTACAGAAATGAGGAGCTCAGCGTCGATTCCATATAATACTTGAAAAGGTGACATACCGAGAGACCTCTTCAGAGTAATACGGTCTGCCCACAAAGCATCATATAATGACTTGTGCCAGGACCACTGATTCTCATCAACCAGCTTCCGTATGATGGTCACTAGGTTCTTATTACTGGATTCTACCTGACCATTTCCCTGGGGGTAATAATCTAAGGCATGGGCCAAGGTTATCCCGTATTCATAGCAAAAACCGATAACTTCCCGTGAGGAGAAGTTGGAAGCATTATCAGCAACGATCTTGTGTGGGATGCCAAACCTCACAATGATATTTTCTTTGATGAAGTTGCAAACAACTTCAGAGGTGGCATTCTTAACAGGTATGGCCTCCACCCATTTGGTGAAGTAATCTGTTGCTGTTAGGACATAACTATGTCTGGAACTTGATTGGGGATGTAGTGCTCCGATAAAGTCAATTCCCCATTGCCTGAATGGTTCGTCAATAATGACGGGCCTAAGGGGAAAAGCAGCCAATTTTGGTTTGCCAACAAACTGTTGGCAGAGCTCACATTTTGCTACCCAGGTGGCTGTATCCTAAAATAGTGTTGGCCAGTAATACCTGGCCCGGATGATCTTATGTGCTATTACGGATGAGGAGAAATGACCGCTGTAGGCTGAGTCATGAAAACTTTCAAGCAATTTGATCTGTTTTGGTTTGTCAACGCATCGCAAGAAGATGCCATCAATACCGTGCTTGTATAAACTGTCATCCCATATGACATATCTGGCTACCCTAAGCTTTACAGTCCACTTTTCCTTTGAAGTTAGATGAGCTGGGCACTCACCGTAAGTGAGAAAGAAAGTGATATCGGAATACCATTCGTCGCTGGTCGCAACAAATAGAACCATAGGTAGAGAATCAGCTTTCTCCAGCTGGCCTTGCACTCCGTCGATGCAATCATCTTTCTCTTTGGGGACCTCTGAATCTTTGTTTTCAGCCATAAGCTGACATAGGCCCTTGCCTCTTACCAGCTTGGTTGGTTTTATGTCTAGATCATACTCTTGGACCTTTGCGATCCAATTCCCTCGTAAGCTTCCTAACTCTTGTTGAGTTAGGATAGACTTGACTGCCGTGTCAGGAACCAACACTACCGTATGAGAGTTTAGGATGTAGTACCGGAAGTTCTTGACTGCTTTGACAATGGTGAAGGCATGCTTTTCTAACTGAGACATCTTTAATTCATGAGGCTTGAGAGGAGAGCTCATGAACGTGATTGGAGATTCAACATCCTCAGAGTTCTTTTGCATTAAGATGGCTGATACAGTATGCTCAGATGCATAACTGTACATGATAAAATCCTTGGAGAAGTCGGGACATACCAAGACAGGTGCATGAGCAACGGAGGCTTTTATATCCTTGAATGATGCCTTTCCTTCTTCACTCCACCGGAAATTTTGTGACCCTTTCATCATATTTGATATGTGACGAGTCTTTTCAGCGAAGTCGGGAACAAAGCGTCTGAGAAAACTCACCTTTTCCGAAGAAGGAGTGAACACCGGTCTTGCTTGTGGGTAAGGTAAGGCTCTGAATAGCCTTAACCCTTTCGACATCTATCTTTGTTCCTTCTTTGCTGACAATGTGTCCCAGCAACTTTCCTTCAGTGACCCCAAAAATAGACTTTTTTGGATTTAGGGAAATCTCGTGTTCTTGGCATCTAATCAATACTTGCTCCAAATGATCACAATGATCACTTCACTTTTTAGAGAACACAGTTAAGTCATCTAAATAAACTATGATGACCTTTCCCATCATACCTTTGAATGCGAAGTCCATTACTCGCTGAAAGGTGGCACCAGCATTGGTCAAGCCAAAAGGCATCCTGCTGTAGGTGAATGTGCCCCAGGGAGTAGTGAATGTTGTTTTGAATCGGTCTTCAGGCGAGACCTCAATCTGATTATAGCCTGAAAAACCATCAAGCATGGACAACATCTCTGAACTGGTTACTACCTACAGAACTTGATCCATTATGGGCAGTGGGTAGTTGTCCTTCAAGGATGCCTAATTCAGATTGTGAAAATCTACACATATGTGTATCTCGCCATTCTTCTTTTGTACTGGTACGATGTTTGCGACCCAGGTACTGTGATGGATAGGAAAGATAATCCTCACATCCAACATCTTCTGTATTTCCACCTGGATGGTACCCGAGATCTTGGGGTTATAGTGCCTCTGTTTCTGGCGAAAGGGTTTGACATCATCTTTTAACGGGATGTCATGTTGAACATCCTTAGGCTTGAATGACTTTAGATCAGCATAAGACCATGCCAATACGTCCATATATTTCTTCAGCAATTTGACAAACTTCCGTTTTTCCTCGAGTGTACAACATTTCCCGATGTTCACAAACTCCGGATGTTCCACAGAACCCAAGTTGACCAAATCGGTTTCTGGAGAGGGGTTAGGGTCATCTTGTCGCTTCTTCTTGACAAAATGATCATGTTTATCAAACAATCGTTCCAGAGAGACTAAACCTTTTAGAATTTTATTTCCCTTGAGCTGACATATGCCATCGCCTTCTTTTAATTCGTTTACTTGACCAGTGATAGATTCATGACATGCAGAAGTAGATCCTTCAAAATGAAGCTCACTAAAATTTTCAGCTTTCTCTAGAAAAGCAATAAGCTGATTGTCATTGTTGAATACCTGCCAGTGTTGAGAATTGTCTGGCACGCTTAGGCGGAAGACTACCTCAATGGTATATGTGTCTGTTTTCAACCCTGGGTGAGGGAGCATAAGAGATGCTGAGATGGCCAATGAATCGGCCATGTCATTCTGAGCTCTTGGAATGGCTTTTATTGAGAAAGCATCAAATTCCTCAATGTTGTCCCATACCGTGTTGCGGTAATGTCTGAGCCTTTCGTTCTTTACTTGGTATATTCTTTTCACTTGATTAACGATCAGCTCAGCATCGCCCTGTACTTTTAGGTTCTTGATTCCCCTTTCTTTTGCAGCTTGCATGCCAAGTAGCAAAGATTCATATTCAGCAGTATTATTTGTATTGAAAAACTACAACTTGAAAGAGAGAGGAAAAATCTCCTCTTCAGGAGATATTAGCACAGCTCCAGCACCGCATCCGCTAGTTGCACAACTGCCATCAAACTGCAGTGTCCATACCTTGTTAAGGTCCTCCTCCTGGATGAGAATGTCCATTTTATCAGACTCAGTGGATAAGAAGTAGTTCCCCATCCCTGATGATTCGAAGAGAATTTGGGCTTTGGGGTCGTCAGAATTGGTGACCAAGTACTTCTTTTGTGATTCAGGCTCCAAAGTCTGCATTACACCCTTGACGGGGATTCTGGCTTTGGACCAGTCCATATGAATCTCTCCACCAACTTCTCTGCAAAAGCTTCTTCCTAGTAGAATTCCATATGCTGCTGGGATATCAGCAACGAGAATGGTCATCTTCACCCTTTTCTCTAGGAACGCTGCAAACGTGAACTGTGCATCTTTGATCTGACCAATCAATGTAACTTGTTTGGTTTCCATGGAGTAACATCTGCCGAAAGGCTTGGTAAGAGTGAGGCCCAAAGCATGGGTGACCTTTGCCGGCATGACATTATCGGAAGCCCCAGAATCAATTATGCAGTTGCTTAGTTTGTGACCATTGATTAGGAGGGAGAGATAAAAAGGTTCAATTTTACCTGACACAGAAGTCGAGGCAACATTTATGCGAGATGCAGGAGGAGTGGAAAGGATTCCTTTTGGGGAGACATGAGAGGGTACGACAGCTTGGCTTTGGATATATTCGGTCAATCTTACAAGCTGCTCAGGGTTAGACTGAAGATATTTAGCTTCAGACATTTGAATCTTGGTCTTTTTAGCGTGATCGATTATGTCGAATGCGACCAAGGGTTGCGTTGATGAAGGAATGAGTCCCTCACTTCGCAGTGGTAGGGTAGGGTTACTGGTCTTTATGGGAATAGAAGAAGGCTGATTTGGAGGAGAGATGGGAGGAAAATATTTCTTCATAAAAGACTTAATAGGAGGTTGAGCAGGAAGAGGATTACCTCTTTTAGCAATGGTTGGAGGCGTGTTTGACACAACCTTCTCTTTTTGTATCCTGGCAGCAACTTCTGCTTCTTTTCCATGGGAGCGGGTAAAAACAGCATATGACTGTCCGCTTGCATACCCTTGAGTACCCTCTTCTTCATCAGATTCTTCATCTTCAAATTCCATATACCCGATTGTAGAGTCGCCAGTCGGTTCACCGACATCTTGATCATCTTCACCTGGTGATGAAGGTTCTTCATAAATTTGCTCCTCTTCTTCGATCTCGACCAGGGCATTGACCAGAGGGGCCTCAAGTGCTAACCTCAGGGCAGCTGTAGGTAAACGCGGCCTTTGTGGGGCATTGTTGGGAGTGAAGTTTCTCCGTGGAATATCCCGGTATGGAGTGGAGGATGAAGCTTGAGCTAATTGCTTTTTTAATGCGAGCAAGTCGTTTGCCATCTTCTGGAATGCCAGATCTGATGAAGTGGCTTGAGAAGGAGTTGAAGCCTTAGGCTTGGATGGCTCTCATTTTAACTCACCAGATATAAGCAGGTTGTCTTCTATCTGAATGGCCACAGCTTGAGTGAGGACCAGGGTGGTGATTTGTTCTTGTAAGAGTAAGAAACTTACTCTTGAGCTCATGGCATTCACAAAGAAACACTTTTGATTTTCTGGTGTTGGCAGCATGGCAGGTGGCACACGGTTAATCAGTGAATTGAAACGGGTGATAAAATCACACATGGTTTCATTGACCTCCTTCTTTAGGTGAGTGATCTTTGATAGTAATGCAAATGCGTCTTCTGAAGGCTTATACCTGTCTTCAAATGCAGTTCGTAATGTGGCCCAACTGGTGATAGATCCGGCGAGCAAATGTTGGAACCATTCTGCTGCAGGTCCTTGCAAGGTCTCTAGAAAGAGGCGTACCGACACGTCTTCATGGGTCACATCTAGGATGCTGCATGACATAATGAATGCAGATATATGTGAATCCGTGCTTTGATTTCCACTCCCATCAAATCTTGGGAAATTCTTGCGGTTTCCATGAGGGAGTGCGTGAACTGGATGTGGCAATGCAAGAGGGCCCATAGCATTTCCCCATGGTACTGCCATTTGAAAAGCTGGAAAGAGGACGTGAGCCGGAAGTGCGGTTCCACTGAGCAATAGAGCACTGCAAAGGGATGTGGAGGCTCCTTGTGAAAACTGGTTCTTTCGTGGAGGCGAGGCACTTCTGGCTGACCGATCAGCTGAACTCAGCGACGGGAAGCGTGTTGGTGTAATACTGAAGTTGTGCCTTTGAAGTAGATCAAAAGTAGGATCAACTTCTCCATGGGATCTCTTGCTATGGGTAAATGGCTCACCCGCCAGTGTATCTTTTCAGATCTGTAATGATTTTTAGAGCAGATTTAAAAACTCTTTTTGTTTGTACTTGCTGATTTTCTGATTTTTCTGACAAAAATCAGCAGTATGTACTTTTCCAAATATTTAATTTTATCCCTCTTTTGAAAACCGATTGCGGTTTAATGACAAAGATTAATGAGGATAAAATGATGGTTAACTTAGTAAGCTGATTTTCAGATCTTAGATTTGACTTTTTGCAAGGGTTTGAAAATGTTTGTAAAACTGTCAGAATCTCAGATCTATGGAAATATACGGGTTTTTATAAAAACTCATCGAACTAAAGATTTCTAACTGGTCCAGATCTATGGATCTCTGAAGAAAATTTTCAGTTTGGGTCACTTTTGCAAAAAATTTGGATTTTAAGCAAAGAGTTAAGATTTGCAAACAGGTAGTGATTTTTACAGTTTTATCTATTTTCTTAGTTACTTTAGAGAATTTAAAAACTGTTAGTGTCTTTTAGATGACATAACACTCACATAGATCTGGTTCGATCCCCAGCAGAGTCGCCAAAAACTGTTGGTCTGAAAATCTGTCAGTTGGGCAGATCTATGGATAGACAAGCCAACAGTGTGCAGGGCATAGCCCCTCTTTGAGACAACAAAGCGAAACTGGTTTATTGCTATTCTACCAGCAGGAATCTGCACAAGTCCTATAGTATTCTACCTTCAGGGGTTTGGGATCTCATCCCAGTAGGGGTATTTCTGACTGTGAACAGAAAGGAATGAAGGAAGGAACGGAGATAGGATAGATCCGAAGGGAGAAAAGAAATGAATTCCAAAGTAGAAAGGTCAGAGGGTTTATGTTTTGGGCTGGTAGTAAACAAAGCCAAACCTACTTGCATAAATGAACAAAGCAATACTGATGAGTGAAAGATAAAAAAGTAGAGATAGATCTAACAAAAAAGCAACACAGATCTAACTTAAGAAAGATCTAATGCACATAACACATCCATTGAGCACAAAGTCTTAATTTTTGTATTAATATTTTCTGTTACAAAAAGTACAAAGCCTTTTTCTTCTCACTTCTATTTTTCATCTAAAAAATGTCCACCCCTTGAATACAACAAGTATCCAAGTATTTATAGAAGGAGAAGGAGAAAGAAGGAAAAAAGAAGCCAACAACTATTTACAAAATATCTAAAAGTCAACTGTTGACTTTAGGGCAATTTGGTGGATGACAACATCCCATGGTGCAACATGGATGATGTCATCATTTGTGCCAACATTCTTTTAAATATTTTACAAAAATGGGATAAATCCTAGGAGGAAGGAGCCTATTCATCGTCGTCCCTTGGCTACAAAGGAGTATCATGTTTCTGCTCAGGAGAGGAAATGTGAAATTGAGCTCGGTACTCCATGAACTTGCTAACCATCATTTGAAGTTGATCCTGAGCGGGACCCTTGGTGTGATCTCCGATGACTTCACAAGTCTCCCGTTCATCTCTGAGTCTTTCTGGGAGTTTGAAGTATTCATTACCTACCTCCATCAGGTATCCAACAAAGTTGCGGCAGGCCAGAAGGTTGTTGATAGATTCTACGTCAAAAGTGACTTCTGACTCTAAACCCTACGACGTGATTCCCTTGAAGACCCGAATAGTGTCATCTACCTTCCTCAAGGCGTATGATGGGGTGAGCAAACCTAGAGACATCCTTAAAACGATCTGCTCCATTTGATGCATTGCATCTAAGGCTTCCTCGTTGATTTTATCTATTTTCTCCAAGACAAATTCCATTTGGTCAACTCAACAGTCCAAAGTAGCAAGAACTTTGTTAGGTGCTCTTGGATGATCGAAGATGCTAATTTTCATTAAGTCATCAACTGGGCAGTTGAGAATCTTCTGGAATGTCTCGTGTTGTAACTTGGCATGGTCCAACTCTTCGGAGATAGGTCTTGCAATTGTCTGGAGTTCCTTATTAGCTTGATCTATATTTTGATACAGCTCTGTGAACTTTACAATCACTTCCTCACTATCTTTGAGGATTTTCTCTCTCCAGGTGGACACTGCTACACCTTGCTCGCCAATCTTGGCATACTCATTTATCTTCTCCTGACTAAGGGCTTCAGGAGTTTCGGTGGCAGCTACAGGAGGTGCATTGCCCATCTTTTATAGGGCTTGAAGAAGATGCTTGTTCTAATCTTTCAATATCATCTTCTCTTCCTTTGCCTCTTGAAGATTTTTGCAAAGGGCATCCACTGCGGATAGGGCCTCTCCTTGTAGGATTTCTGAGGATGTTCCCATTGTGACCTGAGTCACTATAAAATCTGTAGGAGACAAATCTTTTTTCTCCTTTGTGGTATCAGGGTATGCGATCTCCATAACTCTTTCACCTGAAGCGCTTTGAGAGAAGCGGGTTATAGCCTTTTGCTTCTTAGCCCCTTTGGTTGGAATCACAGAGAAGTCCATAGGTGCAATGGGGACTTTCCTCTTGTGTTGGCTCAGGTGTTTGGAGATCCATTCTGGACTTAAGGGAGTGGGACCAAAGGAAGAAGGGGAAACAGGGATGGAAGAAGGAACAACTACAGTGAACACGGGGAAATGTGTCGAGATGCTCGGTGGCAGCATTGAGAAAGAAGTCGACCCTCCAACGCTTACGGGGTAGGAGTCACTCCAGGAGACAAAACGGTGGGGGTGGAAGGGATTTGAGAGATGAGAGAAGAAATACTGGGGGACAGATCCTCGAGGGAAGAGAAGATGGAGGAAGAGGAAGGGGGAACAGTAGAAAATGGGGGAGAAGACACAACCAAAGGAGTGGTTGGTTGAGCGACATGAGGAGGGGAAGGAGGAGTGGGAGAGGGGACAACGGGAACCTCAACGGTTATAGTAGTGGAAACATCTTGAGTGGATGTTCCTGTCGGAGCACTTACCACTTCTTCTTCTTCAAGGGATGCCAAGCTTACTCCCTGTTCTTCGGCAGTGGAAGGAGGACTCTCAGGAGCTTCCTCTTGAGCAGTGCTTGTCTCTTCCTCTTTATCTTTCCCTTTTCCCTTTGGCAAGTGCTTTTGCTTGGTGGGTGCATTTCCCAAGGGAGACGTGGTGAAGTCTAATCCAAGGTAGATGAGACTATTTTTCTTGCACCAATGCTCGGTGCTCTGCAGAGTGTCCTTAACCCTTTCCTCAATAGTCTGAGGTGCCATAGTTCTATCAATCTCGGCAAACAGCCAATTGTCCCCATCCGTGTCTAGATAGACCTGATCAACTTCTTGATTAGTCACTTGGAAACCTTTCAGGACGATGGCCACACCATACTGAATGATCTCTGCTAGGCCCATCCAGGTGTGATCCTTTCGTCTGAGCTCGACCTCATGATACAGATCGATGTAGATATATTCGATCTGGGGGACGTGAATTGGATCAAACTTTACCCTTGGAAGGTAATCGCGAGGATCAAAGGTTGGCCTCGCTGGGAAATTATGCTTTAAGTTGAGCAATTCAAGCTCTGCAAACATTTCCCGAGCTTTGCTCTGTGAAGTGCAGGTGTACCTACCCACTGTGAGGGGGAATGGAGTTCCACCCTTCTTTCTTTTCAGACACTTCTTGTGGTATGTGATAAGTTGTCTATATAGCTCCAATAGGATCAGCTTAGGTCCCACATACCTTGGTAACTTGATGGGCTCCCCCAAGAGATGGTCTCCCCCAAGAATTTGGCAGCTCTGAGATAGGTAAAAGTTGGGAATTGCGTGAATTACTCTCCCCATTTCTCTGTGGTAGTTACCACGCTTTTGGTCATTCAACCGTGAGTCATATTAGGCCTCAAGAGGCAGATGGTGCCGTAGAAGAAAGCATCGTTGATTTTACTGAATTGAGTTATACTGTTTTCCAGCCTTAACTCTTGATAATACTCATATATTCTGACCTGGGGCCATACCCCGCATCAATTGAGTGCTAGGTAGTCTCTTTCATAGGTAGTAACGTACACTACATAGGAGTTCATGTAGAACCTCCCAGTTGTTGAGAGTTGTTGAAGCTACTCGGAGATTGTGCTGCTGATAATCTCCACCCATTCAAAACGTTGATCAAGAACGTTTTTGCTCATTGTTTCTAAGTATCTGAGCATCCACTTGTGAAAGTAATGGGCATTGGGAAGCCCAAATACCCTGCTCAGGAAGGTGACGGTGTCACTCAGCTCTTCTGAGAAGTCACTGTAGTGAATGAATTATGGCCACCTGCTCACTACCTTCTTGTTTTTGAGGTATACCTCATTCATTAGCCGTATGCATTTGTCTTCGTTGTCATTCCATGCCTTCATGCAGTCATCTTGGCTTATGGCTACAAAATTTTGGTAGTGGGGGATACCCAACATAACTTCGAAATGCCATGCAGTGAGGTTGATTATTACCTCACCCTTCTCATTCTCGACACATCTTGTGTTCTTATTATAACAACGACCCACCAACATCATGAACTCGTTGTTGATTGCGCTCACAGGAATCCCTGCGGCAAAATGCAGACCACTGCCAACCAATTTGTCCATCCATGGACTGCCTGTGACCTTCTTAGTTATGGCTCAGAAGTCTTCCATGTCAATATGGCCGAGCTTTGAATCCCTGATATCCAGGTCACACTCTGCAATGGATTCGGGCATCCTGACCCTTTGGTATTTATACTTCATTTCTTCCTCTGTTAGCTTGGCTTTACCTTTAGAATTGGATGGCTTTTTACTCGATGAAGACATGTGTGGATCTAAGTTTAGTTGTTGATCTGCAAGAAGAAGCAGGGAAGTCCATCGCAGAAGAGCCATGTTAGCTGTTAAGTCGTCCATCAAAGCTTACAGAATGAAAAGTTAGCAATTTACAAGCCTCTGGGCGTAAGGCGCAATTCTACTCCAAGCTGCAGGGTCTCAGAATAGCAAGGCGCACTTTTGGAAAGTGTTGCATGGGAGAAAACAATGCCAAAAGGGGCACAGGGCGTGGAAAGACTACACACAACATTCAGATGTTGGTGTCAATGGATGTGCGCCTGCGCCATATAAAGGGTTTTAACTGGGTGCAAATCTATTTGGTGTAGCAAGGCTTCATGGTGCGCCTTTAGCGCAGATATGGTAGATGTTGCAAAACATTATGGTGCGCCAAGGGGCGTAGGTTCAAAGGGTGCATCATTGAGGTAAGTTGCGCCAAGAATTTTAGCTTTGCGTAGTGCGGGAAGGGCCTGCACAACATTCAAATGTAGGTGTAGCTGTAGTTGCGCTTGTGCATGTGTTAGTGTTTTAGGAATTTTGTAAGGCATGGGAAAGGCCAATGTTGCATGCAGGGACAATGTGTCCCTTTTGTGCGACTGTGTTTTTGATGTTACAATAATGAAGTTTGCGCTAAAGAAAACAGTGGGTTTAATTGTAACTTCTTTAGAAACTTCACTCTTTGGCAGGTTTTGTGGTTTTTGCCTCTTTTAACTCAGATTTTAATAGTGAGGGTAGTAGAGGAAAAAGGGACAGGGGTCCATTATGAGACAAGGCCTTCCAGGTTAGCAGATCTGGAAGGAGGGAAAAAAACGGTTGAAGGTGGGTTGATTTGCAAAATGGGCTGGTTTGCATTATCTTCTTAGGTTCATTTTTTGTTTTTAATAACACTAACCACTAAAACCAACGAAGAAACCACAACAAAACCACAAGAAAAGTGAGGACCACTTACCAGGAATATATAATATAGAGGAAACGATGTGGGGTCCACAAATGCGACAAATAGCAACACGCGGGGCTGATAGGATCGCCGACAAGTGCAGAAGAATAACTTTTTTCACGTTTTTTCAATTGTGAAAATGACAGGTTAGATGCGCCTATATATAACCAAATGTATAATAAATGTGCCACCAAATTTTTCTGAGGCGCACCCAGATAGATGTCAACACGAAAATATTTGCGCCATAAGCATGGCTTTGGGACTGCCAACACTACCTTTTCAGTGCTTTGGCGCACTATTAAGGGGCGTAACATTTTGAATGTCGACAAGCTGACGCATGCACCTTAGTGTAGCCTTGGAAGGCGCAACATTGGAAGGCGCAACATTTGGAGTGTCGACACTCCAAAGGAAAGGAGGGCCACAGTTTTGGTTGATGTAACTTGAATAAAAACTGCGCCCAACCCAAAAAGGATAAAAATGACCAAGTTCTAAAAACTATATTTTTCGAAAAGGGATTTTATGCCATTCTGAATGCTAAGAGACCTCAACGAGGGACTAAAATGGAAATTTTGGTATGGTTACCTGCAAAATTGCCCTTGTTAATTTTATAGGATAACAAATTAAATCAACAAGCTTTGATATTAGCACCCAAGCACATGACACCAACTCAGCCCTCCTAAATAAAATTGTCATCAAGAAAAATTTACCATCCTTTGCTTCACTCAAATCCTTCTCGTAAAAAGACCAACAACTACTGGCCAAGAATGTAATTCTAGGGGTTTTGGTCTAAGCCCAAGGGGGCTTGCTTTGGAGTAAGGGGTTCTTTACAAGAAGATAAAAAGGGTTCCTAAAGATTTACATCACATCACCTAATTAACTAAAACTGGACTAATTATGTAGTACTAAGGTAGTTAATCTAAGCTATGCACAACTGTACTAAAGTAAAAATATAATAAAGAAATATTTTAATGATTTAAGAAAAAATATAAAATGAAATACTAAACCCTAATGCGCAAGAGGGAAGAGGAAAGAACTCAGCTGATAATAGATGCTTGTCAGACTGTGTCGTAGTGATGAACAGAAAATCAGAAAGTAGGAACGACTGTGCTGGGGTCTTGTAGAGGATAGATATGGGTGATGTAGTTGGATTGGAGCACTTGGGAGAGGATTGGAGTGCCCACGGGTGCTCTGGTAAGTAAAAAAGGTGATCTGGTTTGGGAAAAAGTTTAATTCCCACTCGTCTTCAATACTTACTATACTATTATTTTGATTATTGTTGAGTAGAGACATGGACATTATTATTATATTTTGATTAGCATGTTGATAGACAGTATGGATATTCTGATTATCAATATGTTGTGACTCATATTGTGGATTGCATGGAATTTTAGAGGCATGGATAGATATTTCAGTACTAATGATGATATAGTGTTGTTACTTTATATATACCGACACTTTGGATTCTTGATGTATTGATTATGTTTGGATGATTAGGCTAGTATTTTGATCTCATTGATGTTGGTGAAAACGACAGAATTGAAATATTTAGAAATTGTAAACAATTGATAGAATTGCTTAACCTTCATGATGATTGAGCTACGTTATATGTTGATGTTGATTGATAGATATATATGTGTTTATTGTTTGATGTATTTGATATGGCCTTGAGGCCGAAGGGGTGTTGTTTGATTGGTTACATGAAGTTATATCACAATAAACAAGAAGGTGCTAGGAGACTAACCATGGAAGAATATCAGATGTTTGCAACAAAGGTCACCTTCGTAAATTTGTGTTCGTGTATATTGTTGTGTTATTGATTGAGTTTGTTAGGAGGTCCCCATGGGGGGGTGACCTCAAATGTGACCATGGGTTTATGTGTTTCTTTTCCCTCTTTCATTTTATTTATTTTGTTGTGTATGTGATATCTTTTATTGTAATGTATTCTCACTTTATTATTGCTTAATTAATGTTCTATTGTTTGTTTAATTAATCATATTTCTTATGCTAAGTTGAGATGTGACTATGTGGGAATTTAATGTGGTAGATATTCCTTGTTAAGCTATTGATTTGAGATGAATTTTATTGATTTTGGAGTTGTGTACTCAACCTCACTTTTCAAATCTCGAATTTTGGCTTTGGAGCCACTTTTAGAGGCTTGTGGGACAAGTTAAGCTTGTCCCATACCTCTTAAACTCACCCACCAACCATACCTATGATGTAAGAGGTCAAAATTAGTCCTCATTATGTGTTTTAGAAGGAAAAAAAGGTAATTAATTACACTTTCTTACAAACTCTTTTAATTATGTACTTGGAAGTATGGAGTAGTGGTTTGTGTGTTGAAGGAAAATTGTCATATCCTCACCCACCCATTTATGAGTCTTGGTATTTGTATTTGACTTGGTGAAGTGGATTGGAGGAGAAGTGATGTGACATCCTACATGGAGCCACCTCACCTTCCTCTCCTCATTTTCTATTTATGTGAGTTATTTTGGAGTTTTAAGGGTTACTTGGTTTAGTTGCACACTTGCATATTTTTGGATTTGCTTGAGTTACTTGTTTTGGGAGCTTGGGAGATTACTTTTGGATTTTTCTTGGACTTGGAAGAATCTTGAAGTTGTTGCTTGAGGATTGAAGATTCTTGCAATGGCAAGGTAGGGTCTATACCCTTGTATTTTATTTTACTTGTTGTGTGTTGTTTGTAAAATGAATGAAAGTATGTGTTTGTTTTGGATTTGAGGTAGTATGACCTTAAGGATGGTGTGGGAGAAGGAAAATGGGGATAATTTGAGGGAGGGATAAGAGTTTTGTATGTGTATTTGGAGGGAGTTTGGGTTGGGTGTCCCACCTTGTTAAGATAAGACAAATTTCTTTCTTATCTTTGTATGTTTTACATGAGGGAGTGATAAGAGATTGAGGGAGGGATAAGAGTTTTGGTATGTGTGGATGAAGATTTTTGAGGTTTTAAGGTGGACACTTAACCCATTGGGAGGTATAAGGGATTCCCCATATTTCTCTTCTCCTTTGGCTTAGATTTTTAAGCCTATGTGTTAAAAAGTTGTATATTATTGCTATTATTGTTATTGTGCTTGTGTTGCAAGTTTTGTTGGCATAAATGTATGTATTGTTGAAGCATTTGTAAAGGTTTTCCATGGTTGCAAACATTCCCTATTACTCCATTGTTGGGGCTCGGGGGCCAATGAGAAGGATGGCTTCACCTTCTCATTGGAATAAGGTTGGGAGGTGAGTGTTGCATATGCTCCCTTGCTTGTTGTTGTGAACTGGAGATGAAGAAAAGAAGGAGCTCAAAGTTGATATATTGGACAGAGTATTTGTGTAAAAGACAAAGAAAGAGTAAGTTTATTTTTGTAAATTTTTTCATGTTGTCTCCACCTTCAAGTGGAGGGATTTTGTATACTTGTATTGTTAAGAAAATTGCTTGTAAATTTATTTATCAAACTATGTATTGTAATGGTTGAAAGAAGAAGTTGTAAGTTGTATTTTATTTGAATTGCAACTCATTCCAAATCTGGAATTTAATCAAAAAGTTTGCATCTTGTTTCATTTTGAAAGTGGTCTTCTTAAAATTGGAATTACTTGAAAATACATGCTTCTTTCTCACTTGAAATATTTGTCATTCTTTTTGTAAAAAGGAAATAAACTTAAAATTAGTAGATAGTTAAATTTATTCCTCTCCTTTAAAATAGATGCATCGTGGTTGGAATGAACCCGTGTAGTCAAATTTTAAACAATGTTACAAAGGAAAATTTATACATTTAGTGATTTTAATCAAGAAATAAGTTGTTTATTTTCATTGGAGTATTTTGTTAAAAATGTGCGTGAACTTTTTTTCAAAAAATGTGATTTTCAATCCAAATTTGTAACTTAAATAAATATATATGAACATAATTTAGATCTAGCTTATATATAGATACATATACATATACATGTATATGCATGCATGTGTGTGTGTGTGTGTGTGTGTGTGTGTGTGTGTGTGTGTGTGTGTGTGTGTGTGTGTGTGTGTGTGTGTGTGTGTGTGTGTGTGTGTGTGTGTTTAACACACACACACACACACACACACACACACACACACACACACACACACACACACACACACACACAAGTGTATATAGTCTTAGATCAACCAAAATGGAGTTACCCAAATGATTCAACTCTAGAAAATGTGAGCAAACAAATACCCACAACCAGATTATGGTTGAATCCTTGCAACAAAAAGAAAAGAGATAAATACACACTTAACCTTAAGAACAACTAAACTAAAATGGAGAGTAAATGGAGGAAGTCTTCTCCCGTTTGCAAATCTAGACCTAAAATAAAACCTCCATGGTTTCCCCTCAAGTTTCCATAGCCTCCACCTCCTTTAACTTGCAAAAACCAAATGAACAAATGAAGAGATTGGGGAAATAAAGGAATAAAAACACAACATAAGGATATTTAGGGCTTTTAGGGAAAACCTAAAATTTAAGGGCCCATATTGATCTAATCCTAGGGTAGAGATTTAATCCTACAACATTTTAAGTTTTTGGCATTTTGGTCGGAATGGTATTTTAAATAAAAGGTATGGGTAACTTTAATTAAGTGAATGGGCCACCTAGTGGGTTAGACTAAGTTGTGACCCTTATTTTATTACGAATCTATAAATAAATAAAAGGGCATTTGCTTATGGGTTAAATAATTAATATTGTGTGTGGGTGTTTTAGATAATGTTCTAAAAAACTTAAATTAATTAAAAGTAAAATGTATAGTTAAATCACTAAATGATGGGTATGAATGTTAAGTTAATATGGGAAGCAAATTTAAATCAACTTAGGAAATAGCCTTTAACAAAATTAAGAATATTTTAAATGAGGTAGAATAACGAGATTCATTTAGTCAATATTTTTTAAATAAAAGAAATTTTATGGAACCCTTAGAAGAGGATTAAATTCCGAAACAATTTTTGGTAAATAATTAATAATGTTTAATCATTAATTTGGTTCCAACAACCTTATGAATGTGTAGAATTTATTAATGGGAATTTAATTGATCACAATTAACGTTATCACCTTTTAAACAAAAAAAATTTCTCGTAATTTTTCCTAAGTAATTAATGAGGGTTGACATGGTTTTGGTGCATTGTTTTTGTGGGCGTTACAAAAAGGTCTAGAACTGGTCTTCATAGGTCTGGGAGATGATTGTTATTCTTCGCTATTTGCACATTAATTTATCTGTACTGCACCGAATGCTCCAAATATTCCAAGAGGAAGAACTAATCTACAAAAGACCAAAAGGAAGTATCAAAACCCTAAAAAAAGAAAGATGCAAATGAATGGGTCGAATTGACCTCAACTGCCACAATAATAGGCTTACTAAACTGAGCACTACACTTCATTTTGGACCCAAATATAGTTCTAGTTAGTGTGTGCATGTCGTGCCCTAGGTGCTCTTGTGCCAGTCACACTTTATGAAATAACAAACAATAGCTAAATGTAGGAAATTTAATACAATGTGTACATGAAATAAAATATAATCCCTCCCCCTATGATGTGTGATGCAGATGTATTAGCTTGTGCCTTGATGATGAAGCTATGTGGATGCCAATGCAATAGATGGATGCAACTCTAGATGGAGTGATAGTAGTAAATGATGTTAGGTCCCTTGCTATGGTCTCATAACTTTATATTTACAGGGTTCTCTTGTTCTAATTTCGTAATTAACCATGAAAAAGTTGACCAAAAGAAAGATAAAGATGAAAAACGACTAGAAGAGGCCCAAAAAGTGGCAGAAAAGTACTAGAAGGAACAGGGTGCCCCTAGGTGGGACCAGGGTGCCCCAGTAATAAATCTTGGCACCCCAACCAAGGCTAAAATAACGTGGGATGTCAGAAAATGGTTGTGCGTATGGGTGTAATAGGTCACAAATCATGAAATAAAATAAACAAGATGGCAAAAAGGATGGGGGTTAATCAGTACTTTCTTCACTCAGGAACCTTCTAAATAGTAGTATGAAACTGAGATAAATAAATGTCTAAAGTGCATGATTTTGTGACTACATTTTGCCCCCACTTTATGTTGGTGTGTGGAAAGCTTGGTAACATAAACTAGATAGAAATGCATACCTGATGTCCATGGAGAGTGTACTAGAAAATGCGCCAAAGGACTAGACAAAAGAATGGAACGACAAAAAGATGGAGGAGCGTGGAAACTATAAATGGAAAAATGTGCAAAGAAAAAGTGATGAAAGTGAACCTAGGGTAGAACGTGTGTGTGTAGCTACCACAGTGTGTAGTGTACCTATATGGTTAGTAAAAGCACGTGTGCTGCCGTAGAATGTTGTTGTTGTTGCGCCCATTTGACTGCTTGTTTCTCATATGACCGAACTTGTAAGGAAAAAATGATCAAGTAATCAAATATGTATGTATGTAAGTGTAAAAATGCTATGTAAAAGACACATGTAAATACACTAATGTAAATGGAAAATGTATATGTAAAGGTAAATGGAACATTTGCACCTGATACATGTCGAAAGAAAGAGTGTAGAAGGATATCCTTTACTTCGATTTTTTTGGTCAATCTCACACCACCCTGGTTGGAGAAGTGTAGGGAGGAAATGCTATGTTTCCTCCAAGCTCTAATCGCTCTACTGATTGTGTGTGAAGAGATCTTTGTATTGTCCTAGTTTTTTGGGTGATCTGATGCCACTGGCCAAAGTAGTGTAGAGAGGCACACCCACTGTAACCTCCAAGCTTGTAATTGCTTCCCAAAAATGCTAAGGACATCATTTCCTGCAAAATCCACTATGTCTGGGGTTCGTATACTGGTCTAAACCCACTCGATGTGTATAACTGAATTGGTGTAAATACATTATGTTAGTATGTAAAACCCCCAAATGATGTCCCCCCTCTTTGGGGGCACATCGACATCACTGATAGGAGACATGCGGCCCCAAAA
The DNA here is from genome assembly GCA_019776745.2 of Taxus chinensis. Classification (NCBI taxonomy): domain Eukaryota; kingdom Viridiplantae; phylum Streptophyta; class Pinopsida; order Cupressales; family Taxaceae; genus Taxus; species Taxus chinensis. The sequence continues at coordinate 209,965,694 of CM034148.1, read as the reverse complement.
GAGAACCAACTGTATGCACATAGTAACCCTAGAAATTTTGTGGTAGAAACCAAGGAACATACAAACATGAAGGCTAGCTAAAGACAAGTGTAAAAAATAATGCATGCATATAAAAAAACATGTGTAAGCCACGCAAACAATGTAGTAAATATAAACACGCAAGAAAGTAAGTAAGCCACACAAAGTGGGGTGTAAACATGGGACATCACGCACAATGTCACAATACATGCAATTCCATCATACCCAAAAACAACAAGCAAGTGTGCAAAAAAAAAAGGGAAAAACGTGCATACATGAAGCAAACAATGAAAGATAATGTAACTAAAAAGTAAACAAGAAGTAGTCATGGAAACATGTAATCCTGTAAAATAAGTGTTGCACATGGAATACCCGTTAGTATGTTATAGAAATAGCCAATATGTCAAGAGCGTGTATGATCAAGTAATGTAAGACAATAAGTACAAAATGAAGCAATAACACCTGGAAGAGACAAATGTGGATGCCACCAACGACCAGTGTAGGAAGGGTAGAAGGTGAACATCCATGCCGCGTGTAAGAGTCTTGTATCTGCAATCACACTAAATAAAGGTGTGAATGCGCATGTGTGGATGACACAGATAATGAAATATAAGAAATCAATCTAACATGCTTATTAAACTGATAATGTAAAACACTAGTAAACAAGAGTAAATGCTCCGAGAAAATGCAATATGTTGTCGATGGATGGAATGATAGGAGCTACGTGCCCCCCTAGTGAATGGAAGTGTATGCAGTGAGGTTCATTTTTTTCCCCCTCAGCAGTTAAGAATGAACTGTAAACGAGAGTGTGTCATCGGGAAATAATTGAGTAGTGTATGTTGTGTCTAACGCGCTGTGATGAATGTGTAAATGTGGTGATGAAATGTGACCTAGAAATGATGTGTACATGAACCCTATAGCCAAAGCGTATATCACGACTAGATGAATGTATAAGTGATGATTTATCTTAAGCGTATATCACTATAAGATGAATGGATGAGTGATGATGTAACGAAAGGTGTATACCACTACAAAATGATAAAATAGGTGACGATTCAACCTACAACATATGTCACTACAAGATGAAAGGAGGGATTGGTGATGTAACCTAAGGTGTATACCACTACAAAATGATAGAATAAGTGACGATTTAACTTGAAGTGTATGTCACTAGGTTGGAAATGTCGCATGATGAAAGGTCAAATAGTAAATGCGTGATGAGTGTAAGGTCCATTTGATTGGTAAATCCTTGGCAATCGAGTATGGAATGAGGAACTAAAGTGTGTCATAGGGTGGTGAGTGCAATGTGTAGAAGAAATGTAGTGAATGTAATGATAAAAGTTGACCATGTGATGAGTGGAAAGTTATGGAGGGTGCAATGCTAGACGTGTAGAATGTGTAAGATGTAATGCATAAGATGCCATGTAATATATGGAGATAGGATAGTAATGTAGTGCTAGAATCCTATATGATGAAAATTAGTATAACATGTAGAATTTGTGTGAATATTTGTGGTGTAATATGTATGGTATGTAGACAAACGAATAATGCGATATGTAGGATGCGTAGTTTAAGATGTAAAACGAGTAGTCAAAGGTGTAGATACAATGCATAGGTGTCAAAATGTTGTAGACTAAATGTAGAATGTAGGGTATATGATGCATGTATGTATGATGAAGCACAATGTGTAATTCCTATAGTGCAATGTGTGGGGTTCAATGTAATAAACCCTCAACAGTCAAGTGTGAATCGAAACACAAGAGTGTGTCATTGGGTAATGGCACTAGAACGTATGATGAATAGGAAAAATGCAAGGATATGAATGTATAATGATGTGAAATATGATGATTGTGACTATGATAAGATTACATAGGGGGGAGGTGAAGTGGTATGCCCTCAAGTGTGTGTGCCGCCAAAAAAAATATCATGTGAAGTCATCAAGAAGATCATCATCATGTTATGGCGAAATCACAACACCCTTGATTGCTTGTAAGTGAATGGTTGAGGCAGTCAGTGTGATTAGTCAAACATGGAGTTATCCCAAAGTGTGGGACTTTACAACTGGGATAACCCTCTGGAGAATTCCAGCTTCCTATCCTAACCTAGTGCCAACTACTCCAAAGTGCAGAGAGTTACATATTTAGCACTAATCTAAAGTTTCCAAGGAAACAAAGATAGGGAAAATTCATGAAAATTAAAATATTCTCTAAGGGAAGGTGATGCACTAAGAAGGATGTTGAATAACCTGCATAATAAACACAACACTACTAGAACATTGTAATGAAAACACCAACAATACACAATAACCTTGCATGCAATGAAATATTAGAAAGTTTCAATATAACACAGAAGAGGGTTTGAAGCATCCACAATACACCACATTTAGGGCCAAAGGCACAAAAATTGCATTACAATGTCCAATAGGGAGGTTTGAAATCTCCACAAATATCTTGCAAGCAAGAAAGAAGGGAGGGGCATATACAAGGTGTTCAACTTTTTAAAAGGATCCCCGCCTTACAATATACATGAAGAATGATAGAAAGAGAGGGATAAGGAATTCAAAATCTTGCTTTAACCACCCAAAAATGCATTAAAATCACTTGCAACAATGATGGGTGCCACTTCAAAACCCATAGCTCCATGTGCCTTGCCTTGTTGGGGAAGAAAGGAAGCCCATACCTCATTGTTTTGGTAGGTGAGAAACCTGGAAAAATTCCTCTAAAATGGCAGACTGTATTTCCCCATTTTGGAATACTTAGTCTCACTAAAATTAAGAAAACTAGTTGTTGTCTGGAGGACACTGAGAGCTTTCCAAAAAGTCTAATTTTATGCAAATCTAAGCTCCTAGTAAAAATTTATGGCCATCTGAAGATGAGGGTGCCATACCGCAATAAATGCCAGTGGTTGATTCTGCATTTTTGAATTCCGACCCCACATCGCACCCTCCGAAATCTAAAATATCAAAATTTTGGGATTCAGAACTTCAAAATTTTGACTTTGGAGGTTGATGTCATTGTTCCTTCGGCGATATGACTCGAAGGTTCTAAAATGCCAAACCTCCGAAGTTCAAAATTAGGAATTCGGAGTTCGGACTCCAAAATTACATTGCGTGGCACTGTTCATCCCTCGACCAAAATGTTCCAAAATTCCAAAACCCTGAAGTATGAAATTCGGACTTTGGGTTTTAGACCTTTCTATTTTTGGGGGTTTGGGGTTCTAGATTTTGGGGGTTTGGGTTTCGGGGGTTCAAGTTTTAGGGTTTCGGTTATTGTTCATCCATTTGGGTGGCATATATCTCTGAAATCCTGAAATTATGAAGTTTGAAATTTAGATTTTGGGTTTTGGACCTTTGTGTTTTTAGGCTCGTGGCACTATTCATCCCTAGAGCTCATGAAACATTCGAAACTACGAAACCCTAAAGTCTAAAATTCAAACTTTAGGTTTCGGAATTCCTGCACCCTTTTTCCCTCTTCTTTCCACCAAGTCCCCAAATTTCACCTTAGCCTACCTCCGAACGACCCCACCTCTGAAGTCTGAATTTCAGACTTCAAAGCTCCTTCATTCCTTGAAGCAGCTTGAACTCTCGAACTCTTTCGAAATGTGCTTGGCCCACTTTAGCTTACTCATCTCAAGCCCAAAGTGTGAGCTCCCATGGTCGAATCGATCCTCCTATTTTCTCTCTGTGATGTCTTGTTTGTCTGATTTTTCATGAGGGGAAAAATCGGATAACAATTTGGCGAATCATGGGGTAACTTACCTACTAGGTGAAAGATCAATTTCCTTAAAGTATCCATTGGGCATGGAGTCACTCAAACCAATTCGACCTATTTGAATTTGAGGCCTGGAGACCACCTCAAATCATTGAACTTGAACCTGCTCTGCTTGCACTCTCAATATCATAAGAGAAATCTTAAAGTTAAAATTTGTGAGAGTAAAAAATTGTCTTGACTTGGAATTTTCACTTGTTATTGAAATGGATTGTCTCGAAACTTGATTTTAGTTGCTCTGCATTTACTTTCCTTTGAAATTAGTAACTATTTTATAGAAGTACAAGCTTCTTCATATTACAACCCTCGTTTTGGGAGGCACACTGAACTGCACAATGATACAACTTGGGATCAATAAAACCTATGCCGAAGCACTTAGGGAAATTGAAACCTAAACTACAATACAATGTGTATAAACACTTAGAGGAATTAAAATCCTAAGCTAATATTTACAAGGGTGAAATCTAACCTTTTCATTAGCAATGTTTGAGATAGATTTTGTTTATCGGAATCGAAAGTTCTTCTCCAACCAAAGTATATAGTTGGAAGGAATTTCTATTCTTACATCTTGTGACCGTGTAGGGGCCACTCCAAATGGCATCAAACTTAGAATTCTTTCCCAGTTTTTCCAGATCCTCATCCCATTTTAGAACTAAGTCCCCTTACTGGAAGGTTCTTGCCTTGGCCTTCTTGTCAAATGTCCTCTTGATCATAGCCTGATCCTTTTCCATGGTTTGCGTGGCATGCTCTTTGATATATTCTAATTCAATCAAATCTACATACCTAGCTTCCATAGGCACAGACAATTCCAAAAGTTTCATGAGTTCAAATGCCGACAACTCGAGTGATATAGGAAACATTACCTCTCTCCTGTAGACTAGCTTGTAAGGGGAATTACCTATTGACACCTTTGATGTGATCATATCAACCCATAAGGTGGACTTGAGCTTGGTATGCCATGTCCTCTGATTCTCATCTAGAGTCCTTCATATGATTCTTAGAAAATTCTTGTTTGTGGACTTTGCCTTTCTGTTACCCTATGGGTAATAGTTTGAAGAGGTATTGAGATATATCCCATTCTTAACAGCCCACTATGTGATCTTGGAACCTAAGAACACCAATGCACTTTTTGATATGATAGTTTCTAGTACACCGAACCTTGTCACTATTCCTTATAAGAAGTCTAGTATGCTAGACTCGTTTACTTCCTTGAGTGCTATGTCGGCCCACTTGGTGAAATAGTCCGTTTCTATAAGAATCCACTTGTGACCTTGGCTCGAGTTTGAATTGATGACCCTGATGAAATCCAATCCCCATTGCATGAATGGTTGGTCAATTAAAATTGGGTGCAACGGAAGTGTTGTTAGCCTTTCCTTGCTAGTTAAGAACACACATTTTTTACATGTTTTGATCCAGGTGTAGCAGTTGCTAAACATTGTGGGCCAATAATACCCTACCTTCATTATTTTGAGAGCTATTACCCACGGAGAAAAATGACCTCCGACCTCTCCATCATGAAAATCATGTAACATATTCTCAATTTGACATGTTCCAATGCATCTCAACAGAATGTCATTGATGTCTTTATTGAACAAAACACCACCAACAAGCACATATGAAATGGCTTGTAATCTGAAGTATCTCTTTATTTTTTTATCATTTCAGGAGGGCATAGGCCTATTTTTAGGAAATGTATCATGTCTTGAGTCCACCAAGGAATAGGCACATCATCATTTGCTTGCTCCTGACTATCCTGTAGTACCAAGACAACGCCTTTGCCATCACCTGCTTCATCCCGTGGACTTAAGGCTAGTTGTTCACACAATCCTTTTCCATGGACCATCTTAGTGACTTTAATTTCAATGTCATATACCATGACATGAGTGATCCATCCTGCACATTTTTCATTTAAATCCTTGTTCAAAAGGAAGTCCTTGACTCCTGCATGGGAAACTAACAACTGAATCCTATTGTTTGACACTAGGTGCTTGAATTTCTTTAAGCTCCTGATTACCGTGAGAGCATGTTTCTCGATGAAAGAGTACCTACTTTCATATTCCTCCAAACCTTGGCTAAAAAAGGTAATTGGTTGTTCAGATCCCTCCTTGTTTTTTTGTACTAGGATTGCAGAGATTGTATTTGGACCATCAAAGGCATAGAGCATGAATTCCTTAGAAATTTTTGCGTTAACGAGGGTTGGGGCTTGAGATATAGCCTCTTTGATAGCCTTGAAACTTGCTTTGCCTTCAACTGTCCACTTAAATGCCATGCTCTTCTTTAACATCAATGTTATTGGCTTCACACGAGTGGTAAAGTTTGGTACAAATCTGTGGACAAAATTGATCCTTCCTAATAGCTTTGAAGAACCTTCTCATGACTTGGAAAGGGCAACTCTCAAATTGCTTCAAATATTTCTAGGTCAATAGTCAACCCTTCCTTTTTCCCACTTCTTTCTTCCGAGTCCCTGAATTTCACCTTAGCCTACCTCCAAATGACCCCACCTCTGAAGTAAGAATTTCAAATGTCAGAGCTCCTTCATTCCCTGAACCAGCTCAAAATCCCTAACTCTTTTGAAATGTGTTCGACCCACTTCAACTTACTCATCTCGAGCCCAAAATGTGAGCTCCCATGACCGAATCGATCCTCCTATTTTCTCTCTGTGAGATCTTGTTTGTCCAATTTTTCCCGAGGGAAAAAATCAGATAACACATCCTCTAAGTCAAAGTCACATGGATGAACATTAGCGACTTAGTAAGCAATAATGTCTGACTGATCATGTAATGAGACATTAAGGCATAAGTTGTACATGTCCATAATATAATCCTCATTGGTGAATGGAGGAAGTGAGCAGCTATGTGTATACCAACGAGTGAGATTTTGCGAATATCCAAGAAAAGAACTATCACAAATAAAAACATGACTGAAGGGCATTGGAAACGAAATGTTTGTATGACTAGGATCTAATATGCCTTTAATATAAGTAAGTTAAAATTCCCCTAATGTGAGTGGAGAATAACGGGGGGTTCGTGATAAGTTTACCATAAGATAAAATACTCACAAACCATAGGCAGAAGTAATGGTGATAAAGCCATAGTAGAGATGGGGGTCATGAGTGGAAGGATGAAGATCCTCAATAGTGAAACCAAGATGGGATAGACCATCATGGGAACAAATAGTGACATCACATGTAGGATCAAATGGAATGTGTTTCCAATATGAGTTATTCATGAAAAGTGTGCAAGTGAATAGTGGGTGTGCTAAGGTAGGTGGTGTAAGTGAAGGTGACTGTGATAGTACGACATCCATAGACTGGACAAGCCCCTAATAAGGGAACATAGTAGTAGTAGTAGCAGGTAGCAAAGAAGAAACTACATCTATCACACAAATGGTACTGTCAAGTGGTGGTAAGTGAGGTAGTGCGTACATAGGTTGGGGATCATCAACATTATTAGTATGTGGAGTAGGAAGACTAGTATTAGGAGCATAATCACAGTATTGAAATTGGTCGTAGTCATGAGGAATAGTATGTTCAATGCCGTCATGAAGGAATTATCACAATGATGTACAATAGATGAAACGTTTTGCATGACATGAAGCCATGGCCTGTTGAGCAGAAAGTTATAAGAGACTGGGAAATAAATGACAAAGAAGATGGTGTGGACATTTTTTGGACCAACAGTGATGGGAAATGTAATGTGGCCTAGACATGGATGGACAGAACCATCATAAGCATGCAATGAAATACTAGATGGGCTAATGTCACAAGCGGAGAGACCTAAAACTTCAAGGAATGAAATAGGACACAAGTTGAGCTCATATCCATTACCGATTAAGGTGTGTTTTACACCTACATTTTGAACACAACAGATGATATGCAAAGGTGGGTCATTGTCAAAAGTAGTGAGATTATCCTGAGGAATAAATGGGAAAGAAATATCGTGAGAGAATGGATCCGCAAAGGTGTTATAGAATATATTGGGTGGGTGTTGTTAGGAATTGGAGTAGTGAGTAAAAGATTGATGATTTTGGCTTGCAATTCAGGATGGAGAAGTAAAAAGTCATGAATGAAGATAAACATGATGAAGAAACTGTAAGAAGAATAAGGATCCTAAGAATATGAAGATCGATTCAGGTTCACAAAAATGATTAACTAAAATTGGACTAAATATGTAGTGCTAAGGTAGTTGAGCTAAGCTATGCATAGTTGTACTAAAGTAAATAAATGTAATAAAGAAATATTTTAATGATCTATTCAAATATATAAAATAAAATATTAAACCCTAATGTGCAAGAGGGAAGAGGAAAGAACTCATCTGGTAATAGATGCTTGTTAGACCATGTCATAGCGATGAACAGAAAATTAGAAAGCAGGAACGACTGTGTCGAGGTCCTACGGAGGATAGATCTGGGCGATGTAGCTGGGATGGAGCTCCTGGGATAGGACTAGGGCACCTATGGGTGCTCTGGTAAGAAAAATAGGTTCCTTGGTTTGGGAAAAAGGTTTGGAACTGGTCTTCATAGGTCCAGGAGATGACTGTTATCCTTCACTACTTGTCACATTAATTTCTCTGTATTGCACTGAATGCACCAAACATTCCAAGAAGAAGAAATAATTTGCAAAAGACCAAAAGGAAATATCAAAACCCTAAAAAAGAAATATGCCAATGAATGGGTCAGACTGACCTCATCTTCCATAACTATGGGCTTATTAAACTGAACACTGCACTAAAATTTAGACCCAAATGTAGTTCTAGTGAGTGTGTGCATGTCGTGCCCTAGGTGCTCTTGTGAGAACCACACTTGTGAAATAGCGAGCAATAGCTAAATGTATAAAATGTAATAGAATGTGTGCTTGGAATAGAATAGAATCCCTCCCCCCCCTATGAAGTGTGATGCAGATGTCTTAGCTTTTTCCCTGACGATGGAGCCATGTGGATGCCAATGCAATAGATGGATGCAACTCTATATGGAGTGATAGTAGTAAATGATGTTAAGTCCCTTATTATGGTCTCATAACTTTATATTTATAGGGTTATCTTGTTCTAATTTCATAATTTACCCCGAAAAGGCCGACCACAAGAAAGACAAAGATGAAAAATGGATAGAAGAGGCAAAAAAAGTGGCGGGAATGTGCTAGAAATATTAGGGTGCCCCCAGGTGGGACTAAGGCACACATGGGCACCTCAGTACTAAATCTGGGTTCAACAACTGGGCTAAAATAATGAAGGATATTAGAAAATTGTCGGGCATATGGGTGCAATAGGTCACAAATTACAAAATAAAATAAAAAAGATGGCCAAAAGGATGGGGGTTAATTAGTAATTTCTTCACTCAAAACCTTCTAAATAGTAGTATGAGACCGGGATAAATAAATGTCTAAAGTGCATGATTTTGTGACTACAACACATAAAAGTTCATTTTTATAGGGTCTCCATCATTCAAATTTAAAAGAGGTTGGTTTACCTCCTTTAGCTTGACCATACCTACTAAACAACATCCCATAAGAATCGCTAAAACATTCATAATCGCCCCATGTAGGTCTACCATGACAAAAACCTTACTCCATGCACCAAAAATCCTCAAAACCCCACCAATGGAATGAGAAAATACCCTCATTCCAAAATTATTTTTATTCAAGCTCTAAAAATCATTGCACATGAGTAATATGTCATTTAAACATAATTCATGGTTGAAATTTACTTGAACTAATCAAATTATTTCATTTAATGGGCCCAGTGGCTCATTTCTTTCACAAAATAGTTGTTTCCAGCATTGTGAACTACCTTTGGGCCTCAAGACCTCTCAAGATGAACTAAACTATGGCATGTGAAAACTCAATGAAAATACAAGAACCTGTAGAACACTTCCTAACTAGTTACAACTCACGAAACAATGACATGTAGAAAGAATAATCAACATTAACCACCTCTCACCAATCGCTCCCCGAGTCATATGTGACAACAAAGAAAATAGAACAGAAGCTATTAAAGTGAATAAATACATGGAGAGAAGCGATTAAAGTGGTTTCAGAGCAGGTGGTCAGGAAAACATAATACCTCCATGGATGAAACCAATTAACTGACCTAACAATGTAATAAAATATTTCTAACACCCCCCCTTATTACATTATTTATAAATATCACATCATATTTCTAGATAGTGGACCCCCTTTATTTCAAACATTGTAACAAGTTTTTACACTCTATGTGTATCCTACTCACCTTTGAGGTGGCATGCCATCTTTCTGGCTTCATGGTCTTTGTGACACCTTGGTTTTTCCTTTTTGGATTACCACAAACCTAGAAGTGACATGATTACATCTCTCTGCTAACACCTTCGGTGGTTTCCCAAATTACCACGAACACATGGTTTTCAATCTGCAAGTTGACCATGAACCTAGAGGTGAGAGGAGGTCTCAACTATACACTTCAGTGGTTTCTCATATTTCCACAAACCCTTTTCCAAGCACCAAGATCTACTTTAGTGTTTTTTCTCCTCACAATGTTCTTCACCAGGGGGTACCAAACTGGAAAATAATGCTCAACTTTTTTGTTGAAAAACAACACTGCACACAACAAAACATATTATTCACAACATAAAAACTAACTAAAAAAAATTGCCACCATAGCAATGATGCGACCCCATTGTAAGTGACTAACAAGTGGACGCCAATTGTCCTCGAAACTTCGTGTATCCTCCATCCTCTAGTGTGACGCTCTTAACTCAATGAGATTTGATCATGAAACTCATATGCATGTCATTTTGAATAAAACATGCCCATCTGTATTGCCATGTCTAGATCATTTAGAAACATTAACATTACAGTAGAAAAGTTCTGAGATGTTGGCTCATAGAGAAAACCACCAGTCACATCTCTTTCATTGTCAATGGATGAAAGTTGATGCTAAAGCAAGGAAAATCCTTCCTCTAACTCTGCTAATATTTTGTCCTTTTGTTCCATCATATTTACCTCACACGCAATAGTGTAATTTCCAATACTTGCATCTAAAGAACGATCCTCCAATTATCGTGTTTAAAAGTCAGGCCCTCAACCATTCCATATAATTATGTCACTATTGCTTCTGGATGTGGATCAAGTATCGGTGGATATTTTAACGAAATGGAATTATAAATCTTGAAATTCACAAATCCCATAAAAGTCTTGTAAAAATCTACAAAATTCAACATGACACGAAAACCGACATCACTAGGGAGAACATGTGGTGCAACTTGCAAGCCATGTGATATTCTAATTTCTGACCATCTACTTCTGCCTGGTAATAAATTCCTTTCACACACATGAATGTCTTACGCAATGAATGCATTCTATAAATGTAGGCCTACCACTTGAGCCTTAATCTTCGATAGCCGTGGACTCGCTTGGCAGGAATATTCTCTGATTTTTCCACAAGCAATGTTTTAGAAGTATGGATCATTGTAAGTGCATCATCTAGGTCGTGACGAACATGTAATCTTTCCTTTTTTGCTCAGCATTAGCAACGAAGAAATACTTTTCCACTTTATTGACATCTGTGCAGATGTGACTGTGTGCCTTTGGAAGGGACGTTGTTGCGGGTCAGAACAACTTCAATAATAAACACCAAGGAATGCTCAATGCGCAGGGAGGGTAAGGCGACAACACAAACAATGAGAATTTTAGATATGATAGTATTCTTCCTCCACGGTCTAATGTGCCACTCGCGTTCCCCTTGCTCTGATACCAATGACAACAAAGACAAGATAACAGAAGATGCTTAAGATATATTGCAATGAAAACATTGAATAAATAATGGAGAGAAGCGGTTGAAATGGTTTCGGAGCAGGTGGTTAGGAAAACCGAATGCCTATGTGGATGAAACCAATTAACCGACTTAACAATGTAATAAAACATTCCTAACAATATGATGAGAAATAGGAGAATTGTCATAGAAACGATGAGCTGCAAGGGGAGCTATATTTTGATCTTGGATAATTAGAAAATGTTACCATTCATCCACCAAGTAATTCTTCACATCAGCAGCATAGTTCTCATCCAAAGTGGGTACAAAAATCTCTCTTAAGCACTTCTTCCAGAATCAGAACGAAGAGTCAGACAAGAAATGAGGTGAATTTTACACTCATGAGTACAATAACTTTGATAACTCTTAACATTATAATGTTCGAGAAGCACTAGGTTAGCCTCAATGGAAGAAAGCCATGGATACTGAGCATGAATCACTCATGTATAATCAGACATGAGAACGTATTGATCTACCTAATAGAAAGAAACCCATATGATGCAAATGGGTTTTCAAAACTAAATACAAGGCAGATGGATCCATCAACAAGCACAAAAATGACTTGTAAAAAAGGGATATGCTCAGAAAGAAGGCATTGACTATGAAGAAACCTTTGCACCCACTACAAAAATCAATACCATCAAGGTTGTATGTGTATTGACAACACAAAATGGATGAAAACTTCAATAGATAGACGTCGAGAATTCTTTCTTCAATGGTGATCTCAAAGAAGAAGTGTACATGACTGACCTAGCAGGAGTTTTTGATCAAAAGCATCCTTAAAAAGGTATGTTGTCTCATAAAATCACTGTATGGACTGAAACAATCTCCTGGGGTACATCAAGATAGATGATCACCTTTTGCAGTATGGATTTACCCGTAGCCCCTTAGATTCTAACTTATACATAAAGAAGGTGGGAACAAAAATCCTCATTCTTGTTTTGTATGTTGTTGATCTTGTGGTCACAAGAATTTCAAAAGATCAAGCTGATATTGTGAAGAATGACCTTAAAATCACCTTCAACGTGACTGACTTGGGGCTACTCCATTACTATCTTGGCTTCGAGATATGAAAGAAACAAATTCAAATTTTTATCTCCTAGGAAAAATATGTCAATATAGTCTTGGAAAAATACAAAATGTGGGATTGTAAACCTCTTTCAACACCAATTGAGAAAGGTTTATAACTCTTTTGATTCCGTGACTCACCTCAAGTGGATGCAACTCTCTATAGACAACTCATTGGGAGTCTCATCTACTTGACTTACACCAAACTAGACATATGTTTTACTATGAGCTATCTCTCAAGATTCAAGCAGGAGCCAAAGAAGTGTCACTGGGTTACATAAAATCATGTTTTGAGATATGTCTGAGGTACACTTGAATATGGTCTAGAATACAAGAAGAACACTAAGTTATTCTTGTAGGGATACACGAACTCAGAATATGTTGGATCTATTCGTGATAGAAAGTCAACGTCAGGATACATATTTCATTTCAGATTTGGATTGATCTCATAGATCGGTAAGAAGAAAATTGTTGTTGCTCTTTCATCCATTGAGGTACAGTATCATACTGCATGTGGAGCTATGTGAAAGTGATATGGTTACATCGCATTCTAGAATCCACCAATCCTTCATCACGACAATCAAGATGTGTTGAAGCTTGTGAAGAACCCTGTCTTTCATGAAAGTGCCAAGCATATTGAGGTCGAATGTCACTACAATCAAGAGTAAGTTATAATCTGTCACATCCAACTCCAACACAACCCAAGAGATGCAAAAATAGCATATATACTCACCAAATCCCTAGGAAAGGTAAAATTTGGATTGTTTAGGGAGTACATTTGTAAAAATAATGTGATAAGGGGTGTTGTTACCTGATTAGAACTCTATGTTAGCTATCCGCTTACTCATAGTTGTATGGGTTTGTAATAAAGCTTTTAGTTTACGTAACTATTACATCCTTTTTAACACATGTTTTGTAACTCATTGTTCATATGGGAAGTTCATGTATTCCTCTTTTTTTAAATCCCCCTCCATGGTTGATCAATAATTCATTCAAGCATTGCATGTTTTGCTCATATATTGTAGAAATATTTTGCATTCCCTTTTAAACTATTTTGGTTGATGAAATTATAGATAGAATAATGTAGAAACACTTCATTATCTATGTTAATTATATGAAAAATGAAGTGAATGGATCATGTGTGACTAGATTTCATGTGTGACTAGATTTCTTTGTTTCCTAAAAATAAAAGAGGGAACTACACAATCTATGTATGAATCCTTAAGAATTTTGTTATAAAAAATGGAGCTTTCAAAACGTGAGATGGTAGAATTTGCATCAGATGGAGCATCCTCTATGAGTGGTTTACATGGAGGTTTAGCTACTAATTTAAATTGTGAAATATCTCACTTGGTGTCTATACGATGGAAAAGTGACAAGCGAGCATGGGAATCTACAAGTAACTCTTCCTCACACCCGACCTCCCGAGGTCGTGTCGAGACAGCCGGTGGGGATGGAATACGTGTGGGATGCAGACAAACTAGTTAGGAAATCTTATGTCTTCAACGCGCACTAGTGGAATCTGTGAATCTAAGGCAAAGAAGGCCCTCCTAGCCTGAACTGGTGTGATATATCGATCGACGAGGATGACTGCTCGAAGGCTCCAATCAATATTGAGCTCTGGCGTAATCTAGTCTATGGGTTATGGGATACGTGGAAAATGACCTGGGATTGTTTTGTATATTTCTCCGGACAGTGTCATGAAAATGGATGATGGGTACAGTGGACTCTACGGGTGATTCCCTGGTCTAGTCTAGAATTCCTTAGCTTTGTTAGCTGTTACGTCTAACAAGGATAACTGTGTGATGATGATAGGCGGAAGTGGAGTGGATCTAAATATTAATGTGCGTAAGCCAGCGTCAACTTCAGATTGACCTGTAGACTCGTTGGGCTATGGGATTTGTGAATCAAAACCGTAGATTCATGGTTGTTGTGGACCTGCTATGGTCATGTGCGGAATCAGTCCCTAATCCCTAGTATCTAATAGTCGTATGCCTTCTCGGCCTTTATATTCAGAATTAACAGTTGTGCAATCTTCTCAGAGTATCTCACAGGTGTTCTTGCAACCTGAATGCTTAAGCTAGTATTTATGTCTGTGAGAGTGTCTCCCATGTCTAGCTGTGGAACCAAAGGATCACAACTGAATGTTTTCTCTCTTTCAAGGCCTTCTACAGTCATGCGGATATTTATCTAGGGTAACCTGTAGTTTTATTGATTTGACCAAAATGTATGTGCTTGGTCATCCTCTATGTTTAACCCTCTTAACTGTGAGTTGATCTGTTGTAAGTCTGCTGTTGTTCAGAAGATTTGGATTCTAAGATTCTGATCTATGTCAGTTATTGCTGTAACAAGATTGGGTTGAGGCACGATTGGCTCAAATACATATTCTCTGGACTCCCTAGGTCCCGTGATTGTCATACAAAAGGAAATGATACAAATCTAACTAATGACAGAATAATTTAACTACGTAAGATATGTCTATGCATATTCCTAAATTTGATACAGGGTTCATTTTAAGAGACCTCTTGGAAATCGGAGGTGGAGAATACTTGGCGAATATCCCTAGAACTGGTTTCGCGGGAAGGCAAATTTTTTGGGGGTTGTATGAAAAAATTTCGCCTGATTGTCAAGTGGCGCGACAGAAGGCTGCAAACGCGCGATAGGAGATTTTGCTGTCGCGCGCGTCAAGAAAATGCAGTGACGCGCGTCACTAAGGTCTATTGACGCGCGTCACTGCATTTTCTTGACGCGCGACAGCAAAATCTCCTGTCGCGTGTCTGCAGCCTCTGACCTCTACTTTCTCATCAAAAATCTCCGTGTCTGAGGTCTTTGTCACGTGTCAACTCTGCACTTGTCTCACGTCAACAACCCATTTCCTGTCGCGCGTCCACTGTCTAAATATACTGTTGCGCGTCAACACTGCCCTTGTTGCGCGTCAACACCTCCTATGTCGCGCGTCACCACTGCCCATGTCGCGTGTCACCACCGCCCATGTCACGCGTCACCACCGCCCATGTCGCACGTCACCACTGCCCATGTCGTGCGTCACCACTTCCCATGTCGCGCGTCACCACTGCCCATGTCGCACGTCACCACTGCCCATGTCGCGTGTCACCACTACACATGTCGCGCGTCAACACTTCCTTTGTTGCGCGTCAACACTTTCTCTATCGCGCGTCACCACTGCCTCTGTCGCGCGTCAACACTTCCTCTGTCGCGCGTCAACACTTCCTCTGTCGCGCGTCAACACTACCCAAGTCGCGCGTCAACACTTCCTCTGTCGCGTGTCAGTACAGCTGTTGTCATGCGTCAACAATCACAGGCTAACAGTAATCTGAATCTCTGGTGCTTAAGGGTATGCGAGTTCAAATTTCACAGTATTGGTAATTTTTTAAGCTACTTGAGGTATACTACCTGGCGAATCAGTTAGGTTTTTATAGGAGATGTGTTCAAATGAAGGCGAAGCCGACCCCCTAGAAAAAATATACTATATATTTTAGGCGAACAGGACACCGACCCACTATGAATAATTCGCCTTTTCAAATTTTCATAAAATGAAATTTTCGCCATATTACGAATATTCACCGCTAAAATTATCCCTGATTTGATAGTTATTGATAAACTACTAAACAAAATTTAAAGAGCAACTATCTAATATATCTAAAATTGACAACTAAACTAATAACGCAATTAAAACAAATAAAGCAACCGAGTATAGCTACTTGTCTGTGCAGTTTGTAGATCTATTCTAAATAACCTGATAACTGATCTACTTTATTTGAATGACTCCCGATCCTACCTCAGAAGTGAGGAGTGAATCATAGCTTCTCAGAAACTATCAATCCCCACAGCTTCCCTGGAAATATCGAAAGTGAAATCAACTGAAATGAAATGATTGACTACTCTATTTGATATGCTTTATCTAGAACTTTGAAAGCTTGAACCTGGACTTTGCATAACAGTGGCAAATCTGGTTGTGTGTGGCTTTGTCCCCTCAGCGTGATCTCTTCGTTCCTTCGTGTTCACGTGAATCTAGAAAATCGTGTGATGTTAGCATCAACAGAAGTTGGTGTCGAAATGATGGCAGTTTAGGATACAGACTGAATACAATGCGAGTAGGAGAGGGACAGCGCAAGAGTACAGAGCTTGGCTTATGCAATTCCTAGTGGGATTTATTACGAGTCATGCAACATAAAATGTCCAGAACCTGAAACTATCCTATTTGACGAACAAGACCTACAACTTTAATGGCTTCCTACTGAAAATCAAACTGTTCTACTTCAATGGATTGCATGAAATAATAACAATACTAGCACAAGATGATTATGTGGCTTTGTAATAGTAAAACAACACTAGCTAGGCATGCAATGAATAAAACTCTGAATCCTAGACAAAATTTGAAAGACTAAGCTATTGAAATGAGAAATTGAGTTGGCATTTCCATTTACCCAAAGGTAAAAACCAAATTGATCTCTTAAACCATAAACAATGCCAAAACACTATTCCAGGGAACCAGAATCATTAATGCAAGCCAAAGGCGGTGAAAAAAGCTGGTAAACATTGAAATTTACGTGAGTCGCGTTAAAAGAACATTCTGGAAAATGCGTGAAGGACCGTTGCCTTGAGCATGGTGGTGGTTACAGGACTGCCGCCCTTCCTAGGCGGCGGTTTCGTAACTGAAGAACAAAATGCAAAGGAAAAGAGGGGAAAAGGGGACAACAAAGCACGCAGGGGCTAAGTGGGGCATGCGGGATGTTAACACATACTTGGGGAGCTTTTCTGGATTCTGAACACCTTGTGAGGAGACCTGTATCATCATTGGGGCACGTGTTACGTTGTTCCGGTGGTGCAATACCCTACAATTTTTGGTACGTACAGTGTCCATTCATTATGTTGCACGTTGTAAAGCTCTGACTATGGTAGATGTTTCACATCCTTTCCCTGAAATTGAATACATTCATAAATTTGCAAATAAAATATATTCATGGTTGTGGAAGTCAACAAAAAGACATGGTGAACTCAAACAACTAATGGAATTATTTTAAATTGATAGGTTGCAGGTTCTTCAAATCCATCGGGTTCATTGGTTATTTATAAGGCAAGTTATGGTCAAACATGTCAAGATGATGTGAACAATACTACAAGAATTCAAACATGGTAACACAAAATTGTATGCAATGGGAACAATATTTCAGGTTCAATTTTGTATGCATTTGCTTGCAGATGTTCTCAGTGAATTAAATAAGCTAATTCAACGATTTCAAGAGGAGAATATTGACATCACTATCATTGGTACTCAATTAGATGTACTTATTGAACTTCTAAAAAAGATATTTCTTAAGTACAACTTTGGAATAGGTTCTTAATATGTTTCTAAATATTTACAAAAGGCTCAAAATGGATATTTGGAGTTTTTTGATTATACGGGTATTTCACATGTACATAACCTCAATTTTGAATCTATATCTGAGACACTTGGAATTGGCACTCTAGAGCACAACATTCATTTGGGTAAAGCATGTGTTCAGAAGATAATTGATTGCCTCAATATTAGGTTTGTTGACTTGTAATATTTAATGTTGCAAATATTTTTAGTGCTCTTTGTTACTTTGATGAAGAGGATGGGCGAGACATTGAAATACATGTGGTTGGAAAAGCTATGTAAAAAATTTGATGTTGGTGATGCTCCAATAATTGAAATAGAAAAATGTTAGGGAGAATTAGAATTTTTTGTTGTGAATCTATACAAAGCACATCTAAAGAAGACTATGTTCAAGGCATAGGAGCAGTGTGGAGAAGATGAAATGTGGAAAAATTCATTCCCTAATTTAATGAAAATATAGAAAATAGTTCTCACTTCCAACAAGTACATCAACATGTGAAAGAGGATTTTCAAAGTTGAATCACATTAAAACTATTGAGAGGTCTAGACTTTGTCTGGATACATTACACATTAATGTTTTTATATCTTTTTGCACCTCAAAATTGGATATAATAGATTGGAATGAGGTATACGAGGAATGGAAAAGAATGAAATCATAGACCTCTTCCTTTGCGTAATGCAACTTGAATATGTAATTATTTTGTTGAATCTTGATTCTTTTAGTTAACTACCTTTCAAAAAATTTGGTTGATTGTTCAATATTTAATAACTTTGACATTTCTCAAATTTATTTTATATAAAATAATCAAATATATATTGAAAGATAATTAAGATTTTCTTTTTTCAATTGAAGAATAATCTATTTTTTAATCTTTCAATTATGAAGAGTTAAAGCTTAACCTAACCTTTCGAATTAAAGTATGGGGAGCCCTTCAAATTTGATCACTGATTACACGTCCACATGTAATTGGAAATAAAAAGACCAGGAGAACAAAGAAAATATAAAGAATGTCCTATAATAGGTTGACATAATTGGATTTTTTTTTTAAAAAAGATAAAAGATAAACAAATAGAGGTCTGCATATTTGCCTTTGGTAATTAAAAAAAACACAGATGATGCCTGACTTGATTAAGGAAAAAAAGAAAAGATGATGCCTGACGTTAATTTCAATTGCAGTCACTAGGTAAAGAAATGAGAGCGTTTTCTTCTCTTTTTTAACTGAACTTAACGAAAATCTTGATAGATAAGTTAGGTAAGGCGTGGTGTGTATTAGTTCAGAGCTTATCTCATCAAGTAGTTGACAAGTCGCCTCCACTCGCTTTCCTCGGGTTTCCAGGCTTGTGTAGGTTGAGTTCATACTTGAAATGAGTCTAAGAAGATGCGGGATATTGTTATTATATATTGGAGTGCCAAGGATATAACCCCATAAGAGAGTAAGAAAACCAGACAGAGAAAGAAAAGATGAACAGTGAAGCTTTCCTTGCTTCTCAAAATGGCGATTTGAATGCTATTAAAAATTTCGACAAGCGTGGTTTATGTGAAGTTACATTTGAGGGGAACACTATTTTGCACATTGGTTACATGGATTCTTGATAATATTAAAGGGATGTGCAGTGCACGCAATGAAGATCGGAATACACCTTTGCATGAAGCTGCGAAGGAGGAAACCATGCGGTGGTGGAGATTCTGCTCTGCTACAACAAGCAATCGGCTTCCAAACAAAATCAGTTTGGAGAAATGCCCCTGTTATATGGTCACATGGAAGCAGCCATGATTTTGGTTGAAGCCACCCCATATTATATGATTTTCTCGCCAAGGAATGATGGCCAAACATGTCTCCATGTCACAGCTTATGAAGGGCTTCTGGATATGTTTTTTTTTAACCGACTGTATTATTTCTGGGCTACAATTTTAGATATTTAAAATATTTAATAATCTGATGACCACTTTTTTATAATCGATTTTTCCTTGCAGTTCATAGAACCACTTGCATAGAAAATAATCCTAATTTGTTTAACACCAATAACCCCCTCAATAGAAATATCGAACGATTCCTTTTGTACTCACTTATGAAACATCCATTTTGGAATTTTATGCGGAAGTCAATTTTCAAGCAATTATATTTTCACCACTAAAACATTTGAGGAAATGTGTTGTTTATTTGTATATTGTTATATCACCTAAAATACTTGTTGTCCTACACATGTCAAAGAACCTTCCCCCTAACATAGAGTTTAAAGTTCAAGACAAAACATGGACCTGACCTCTTGACTATGAAGGATTGCCCTTCAGATGCATAAGATGTTTCACTTTCGAGCATATAACTCCAGATTGTCCATTGGTGAAGAGGAAGATTGAGAGAAACACTAGGTGAAAAGATGCCCTCCCGGAACATTTTACACTAGATGTAAATACAATGGAGGATTTAGATTCAAACACAAGTTTGGAGGACTTGGTGGACTGAGCTCTTGATTGACCACCAGTCAATAAAACAAAGGAGAATGTTCTTCCTTTGAATGTTAACTTTCAGCCGATTAATTCTATGGAAATCTTCATGCATGGAGTATCTGACCTTGAGGTCGAGGACTCATTGATGAATGGAAATTGATTCAAAAAAAGAAGGGATTTTATAGAAATGCCATTGTTCCTCTTATCAAGACTCCGAGTCTTACCCTGATTGTCTCCTTTTGTAATATGTGCTTCATGGGCAGCTATTTTTCTCTTGCTTCTTTCTCCTTTTGTAATATGTGCTGCATGACAGCTGATATTCTCTTGCTTCTTCGATGCTTTATTGTAAAATTTAAATTTCTAACCTTTTTTAATTCCTAAGTAGATTCCCAGTCAAAAAAACTCCTCTTTACCTTTCATCTAAAAAAATATTGAATATGTCATCCATTCAGGGCTTTGAATGCTTGTTGTATTTGTATATTATGATCTTTTAGTATTTATTGAAATCATATAAGTTGACATTGACTTTCAATGAATGTAATGCAAAAATAGTGAGGTTGAGACTTGTGAAACCCCGGGGATTTATTATCTATGAAATTCTTCTTCCTCGACAATTTTCTCTGCCATTTTCTAGTGACAGTCCATTGCATAGAGTAGTCTATGGAGGATATGTTGAAATTGTACAAGAGATCCTAAATTCTCCAAATTGGAAGACCAGAATGACAGAAAAAGATCGTCTTGGAAGGTGTGCAGTTCATGTAACAGTGACTCAGAGACAGTAAGATATAGTTGACGAATTCATTACCTCATTCCCAAGTTGCATTGAAATTCGTTCTCACGATTCTAAGACTACTCTCCATTTTATGGTGGAATCCAATCAACATCAAGTGGTGCAGAATCTACTCTCTAAAGTAAACTCAGAAGGTAAAAAAACAATATTGGTTAGCTGCGACCGAGGTATTTATGGGAACACTGCTTACATTTGGCTGTGATTAATGGAGTGGATCGCGAGGTAAGAAATACGTACTTCCCTTCTTGGCGTGGTTAAATATTTTACTTCTGTAAATTACATGCTTAAATATTGCATATGAAGGAAATTGGATAATACATAGAGGTATGGAGTTTTTTTTTATTTAAAAAAATAATATTAATTTATGGGGTTAGCATTGACATACGACAATAGATTCTACTTAAGTGGCTACCCTGCAGTAGACCTCCAACGACGACAGTCTGCTGCTTGAGCAGCTTTGACCTGCCTGTCATGGTCAAGCATGTTGACGAAGGTGAGCAGGTTGAGCAGGTTTCAGTGTCCGGTTGACCAGTTTCCTCCACGGTCCACACAGAGGTTGCATCCTCTGCCGCCCCACATCTCCCACTGCCAGCGTGCTCCTGTTTGAGGCTCCTCCTGCTTCTCCTTCCTGTCAACGGAAGCACGTCTGTCAGGTTGTTTGCTGGGCATCTCTGACGCTTTATCCCCCTGCAATTGTGTGTGCCTCTGCCAGCCATCGCCTTACCCATGTCTGGTTTTTTAACGAATTTAGGTTGTGTTTTCTTCTTCGGTTTATCTTTTCCCAGCTCGGATACTGCCAGGTCCCAATTTTCCTGTTCCTGCTTTGCTTTCGCCAGTGCAGCATGATTTCTAAGAGCTTCGACATTGCAGTACAGGTGTGCCTCCATTCCTTGTTTTCTTTCTTAGACCTGCATCAGTTTGTTTGCCTTCACATTTGTCAAAAGGTCAGCCCATGGACATATACTGGCCAAAACAAGGGACGGTTTGTTTCTTCGTTCGTGTGGCTTTTGAATATTTCTCCGCATCATCCTCTATACTATTAGTATTACTTACTAAATAAATAAATGATTCGGCTTATGCGGCCAACATCATGAATAATGTCTCAAACTATAATAAAAAACCTTGTTATTACTCTTTAACCAGGGACTTCCTCTGCAATTTGCAGCACTTCATAATCATAACATGTTTAATTATGCCCAACACTTAATATTACGAGTCAAATATGTAAATTTATTTGCTCTGTTGTTCATCGTTCCAATTGCTTCTTGGATTTCTTAGTTGTGTTGATAAAGAGAATGGGTAAAATGATCACAGTCAAATTCATTTGAATGACTGGAATGAAACAATAGAAAATGTGACATCGTATTAATATTTTGTTGTTAATGTTGAAATCGTGTATCAATACTATTCTGATTTGGACTTAAAAGTGCTCCTCGCCCGTGAGTAACATTGAATGGCTAATCTAAAATTAACCATGATAGACGTATATTCGACCAGCTAAAGATATTTAGGCTTCACATCTAAAGCTCAAATACAAATGCTCAAAGCTAAACCACGAACTCACAACTTGGATGCAATTTTTATTAAAAAACGTGCGCAGATTTGTAATAGGCAGGCTAATTGAATTCGTGGACATGACAACGGGCTTGATCGAGAGTCTGATTTCGCAGAGCCTGGGATTGGATGGGAATTTGATAAAGGAACTAAATCGGGACAAGATCGAGCCTTTGAAAGTGCTGTGTTATCAGAGGGAGATTACAGAACAGGAAATAAGGCGTGGCACAACCAGGATAGCAGTTGCATCTTGCTTGTCAGGCATGACAACAGGTGTGTCTACAAGGTCCTCAAGGACGCCATGGACATTATGCCTACCAAGCGCGCCCTCATCATTAATGTTAGAGAGATACTCCATGTATAATTAATGGAGCTGGGAGTGAAATATACTTAACACCAACTACAGGCGCATCTTTAAAAACGTCTTTCTTGCCCTTTCTCTTTTTTGTCAACCAGGTGTGGAGTAACAACGAATTCATGATCGCCACTCATTGTGTATTACATAACCATAAGAGAAGCCGGTGTTTGTTTACATTTACGACGGTGCCATTGTCAATAAAGAGGGAGGAAACATTTCAACGAAATATTGAAGCCTCTATCTGCCCACAAACCACACACAGGCTCAGGTAGGCAGATATGCCAATATATCTAAATTACAGTAACTTGGAAGAACAACAACATAAGCTATGACACCCGCAGCTGATGGTCATATGATTAAGCAACGCAGTGGCCTCCATTTAACTTGTGACCTTGTCTATCTCTAGCTGTAAATTTTCCAGATTTTTGCAGGCATAAAGCTTTCCCGAGGGACGCCCCTCCTGTCAATGCCCTTTTCGGAATAGACTTGAGCATAACTACCCTTCGGTTACATTTCAACGACGACAGTGTGCAGCTTACCCAGTTTTCAGTGTCGGGTTGAGCAGTTTCCCCTGCCACCCACACAAAGGTTGACAGCTGTAAGCACGGCGAGGATGGTGTCCTCCTTCCCACACCTGCTTCGCTACCAAGCTCCTGCAGGCTTGTTCTGCTCTGTAGGATTTTTCTTGACGCACTTGTCAGCTTTGGACTCTATCTCATTGTCCAAGTGCCACCAAGTTCCTCTCAGGTCCATTCATTCCTTTTGCATCAAGTTTCATTTCTTACCATTTCTAAGGCCAAACTGATATGTTTGGTTCAACGTTCGAAACTGAGCATCTATGACGAGTTGCTACCTTCATATAGGGGACTAATATGTGAAGGCCATCTAGAAATGCCAACCAAAGCTCTACGGATTGAGGTCTTTTGTAGATGGGACTCGACAGGGATGATGAACGTGAATACTAAGATGGGAGGGTCATTCTGAACTGTGAGACACCGAAGGGACTCTCCCACAAAGGCAAAAAAGGCCTCGATATCACAATCAGGTTGCTCAAGCTTATTAAGAAACAATTTCCTCAAATTTTCATGTGACTTTCTATCAACTAAAGTTTTCGTCAAATTTCCTATGTTGCTTTCTATCAGGCTAGATTATTTAGTTTTAAAGCATCGGATTTGTTTAATTTTCTAAAACTGGTTGTTTTAAGTTGATTGATACCTAAGCAAGATTCGGTTCTTTAGGGAGAAGGCATAACAAAACTTCTAAAAGGTTGTACAGCTGAAGGCCTCCTCACCCTCGATGGAATGCAACATGCTCGGGTTGTAAACATGGCCGCTACTTTTCTTACATAGAGGCCTTAGTAAACTAACCGTTTGACAATGTACATACCAAGATTGGCATCTTTGACACGGGTTTTCCACGGAGTCTACCTTATTATATGCTATTTATGAACATACCGTTTCTATACTTTCAGGTCGCACCATGATCTAGAGGACGCCATTTTGATGAGCTTTGGGTTTTCATCACTTTGCTGCGACACTAAATCACTTCAAAGAGTTTTGACAGAGGAGAGAGCCTCCTAGAGCGAGCTGCACAACTTTTGTAGCCACTTTGAATTGATGTTGTATTTCCTTAGGCCTTATGAAATCATGGTGTATTACCAATAAATTGCAAGTCTTTCACTCTTTTTTAGAAATTATATCATCTTGTTTCCTCTAGAAATTGGGACGCACCAAAAAACTAGACAAGTTCTACAAGAGCCTACGTAATTTCACAATTTCTTTAGGCGAATTGGAAACTTGTAATGTGGGTTTAATGTAATGTGATTTCTAAGGACCTAAGTTGATTTTTCATGTAAAACACAAATTGATTCCATCCCCATAGGTTTTGAGAAACATGTTGATTTAATATCATATAATATTTTTCATGATATTTTCCTTGGACAACATCAGATGCAAACATATGAGCTTCTATTTGCAAATTTTTCCTTTACACCATTTAGCTAGATACCCTTTTTTATTATCGTTTGTAC
The DNA here is from genome assembly GCA_019776745.2 of Taxus chinensis. NCBI lineage: Eukaryota > Viridiplantae > Streptophyta > Pinopsida > Cupressales > Taxaceae > Taxus > Taxus chinensis. Next base: position 209,940,500 of record CM034148.1, on the reverse strand, counting down.
ATGGCTCATGTTCTCCAACCTTTCAAGAAAAACTATAATTGCTTAAACTAGAAGATTAGTTTCTTGTATTTAGAATTCTAGGGTAAATTGGCCATCACACAAATTCTTCATGGATATTCATGAATGCGCCACACTTATTATCATTTGCAGACTTCACATTAGGTGCCTCTACTACCATACTAATTCATGATCCCTTTTTCGCATTATGGATTTATCCACCTACATAGTGTTGCACCACACTCATTAACCTATGACCACAATCATGAATTCTTGTTATTGAAGTGGTCTTCACATTTTTGAAAATATATTTCATCATAGGTTTCTCTCGTTGTCACCTCTTTTGCATGGAATTGCCAAAATGTGTTGGGTGTGTTGCAAATTGGAAAAGTGCGGTTAGTAACAATTGTCTTACCTTCTCTACAAGCTTAAGCCTGACCTAAGTTGTTACTTGCTTTTCTTGTCAAGTGGATGTGTGGGAGCATACACAATAGCTACATCTACAGGATGAATATGCTTATTTGGTTTGTGTTACACAACAACATTACCCCGCCATCATCAGCAACATATATTCTATTATTATGTCACATCTACTCACTTATTTACTTTTCAATTTTCCCTTTCATTATTTCATATTATCTCGGTCGCAAATGGCCCACGAGGAGGAACCCACCACTACAGAAAAGGTTTGTACCATTCCCCATTTACTTTTTTATTTTCGAATACATGTAATTTTTGCATCCATATGATTTTGAACAATACAATCTAGATTAAAATGCCTCACGTAATACATACAAAACCCAACTTAATACTTGTTACACCATTAGCTACCTAGGGAGCTTGTCACCATTACGGAAAAGAACCTTTACATGACATCTCTCTACTTACTTTCTAATAATCCTCCATTCATTGAACTCGGTGGCTGGAAGACAAATTATGGTGCCCTTTATGAGCAGGGGATTCCATGTCACCGCATATGCATCCGCTATTAGAATCTTGTTCAAAGGAATTGCCTCTAAACACTAGATGTGGATTGTGATAGTGACAAAAATGGACCTGGGGGAGATCTTGTTCGCTCTAAATATTCCCACCATAATACACTTGATGGTAAACACTATTATCAAGGAATTGTGAGGCAGATGGCTATTTATATGTATTTCACATGGGGGTTGGGGGAACCTCTGTTGTCTTCAGTTTCTTTCACAACTATGATAAGAGTCGATTGACAGATAAACCGACGAGTGGCATACGAATTAATATGTCGATACCTCTAAACCTCGCACCTTGGTGGAGTTATTCACTTCTTAAAAACATTATTGAAGAGAACTGGTTTAGAACTGAGTGGGGTTTACAACATTTAAATACCTTATGCTGTAACATATAATTACAATTTCAAGCTTTGTCTTTCTTTATATTCATAAACAAATTCCATATATATATTCCTATATGTTTCTTTATATTGATTTCCCCACATTAGAGAAGTGAATATATAAATACATGGGCTTTTCATTAACTGACAAACTATTTAGCACATGAATTGTTAACGCCTATATTTTGAAACTGCATGATTGCTTGCACAGGAAACATGAAATAATTTCACAAATGCGATAAATGCTTTCATCTGGAGCATATCTGTGAAAAACATTATCACTGCAAATTAACAACAACCACACACACTTGTGATAAGAATTACAGTAAGAGAAATGTTTAGAAGAAGGCATAATAACTGGTACTAGGCACCGAGCTATAGACCAGTACTAAGGTCAGATTCCCAAACACAAATTCTGCCACTATGCCTTGACCAAAACAACAATCCTCCCTATATAGCACATTCACATGTGAAAGTTTTGGTCTGAAAAAAAAAGTCAATCTAAAATTTAAAAAAACTCACAAAACCACCCCTGACCTCTCCTGCCCTAGGCAAAGGCATTCTACACCAAATCTCATAAACACCACTACATGAAAACACATACCCAATTAAATGCAGAGAGCAAAGGACCTCCTTACCAAAACAACCAAATCTCATGCTCTTATCATTATGGTATGTTAAATTTGTATATTCTAGAATCAAAAATTTCACATGTTGTACCCCTGTTCATGAACTTCATTTACCATCCTATAATTCTCAGTTAAAGAATACAAACTTCACAATCTTTTCCGTAATCTTGTTGGGTTTCATTACAACTTTAGGATAACATAATACATTCCCTAGAAAGATTAACAATTTTTTAGCTCACCCTCACCAACCATCTCATTTACAACGTCATACCTATCTTGTATTTAATCTATATTTCTTATATTTTGAATTCATATTTTACAACAAAACTCACTTGCAACACCTGATGAAAAAATGCCTCTCATAATTTATCTACCTGAAACTATTTTGGTTTGCTTTCAAATTACTCTGTATATGTTACGTATTAGCAGTGAACCTCTCTATAGTTTCCCACAAAACCCATCTTAGCAATATTTTAAAACAAGACATGATACATGTTTCAAGTGCCACATTATTTACTTTATGTTATATACTGACAAATCCATACCAAACCTATTTTGAAATATCCCTCTACACTTATTCACAAGAATATTTAATGCATCAACTATAGCCCATGCCATAGGACTACTCCCAACCAAACCACTGCCGGCGTAGACTTTCTCCTTTAGGAGAAACCTATGATCTCTATGTGTACACCAATCTATCTACATACATAGAAAATATCATTGTTTTTTAATATATAAAAGAGATTTTAGAAGTGTGAGCTATGGAGGAGCCATTCCATAGTACAAAGGAAGAGAGTTCATGGGTTTCCAAGCTGCTTAAAAAGTCACTTAAGGAGCCATTGTAGAAGCTTGAACTAGAATAGAAGCAGGATTCTCTATGGTTGAAAGTTCTAGATACAATGGTAGGAAGAGCCTTTGGTAGGTTTAGTTTTTCCTTGATGGGATGTTTTGTTGGGAATCAGCCTAATATTGATTAAATAAGAAACTAGGTTAGGAAAAAATGGAAGATTTTACGGAAAGTTAATACATTTTCCCTATCTAAAAAAATTTTCTTATTTTTTTTCTCCCTAGAAGAAGACCTAGTCCATGTTGTGCAGGGTGGTTTGTGGTTCTATGGGAGAACCACTCTCTCCATTGTTAAATGGAAGTCAAGATCAAAAACCCACATCCCAGCTATGTGTTTTGTTTGGGTAAGGCTTCCTGGGCTACCCTTGGAGTTCTGGGAAGTGGATATGTTGGCAGGAATAGCTAAGGTGATTAGGGACGTGATTGCACTTGACCTGACCACAACAACTAGGTCTAGATTCATCACAGTTAGGATTTTTGTTAATGCCTCTATTGGCTGTTCTCCCCTAGAGGCCATCAATTTGGTGTCTAGAGACGGGGTATGGAAGTAAAATTTGATTCATGAATTAAAATATTTTTTGTGGCAAATGTGGGAGAGTGGGCCATGGAGTTTATGGATGTAAGGAAAAAAAATCTCCCCAACTACAGTAGAATGGTCAGAAGTCGAATGGGGGTGAGCAAGGTGAGGTAAATGGGTGTGAGAAGGGTGATATGAATCATGTGCTGGTGGAGCAAGAATTATCCTAGCGGGTTAAATCCATTGAGCATGTTTGTATAGATTTCGTAGTTGATTTGTTGATAGAATTTGGGGTGACGACACCTAGTTATGGGAGGTTGGAGTAACTTTTTGATGAACGGGCTTCACAGATCCTAGAATCCGCTGTTGGTGAAGTGACACATATTTCAAAATTAGATTAGGTAGGAGGAGATAGTTGTCAGGGGGCATCAGATGAGGAAGAAATCCTGCTCATTTCCCTTTCAAAATCTCCACTTCCTCCACTAGAATTAATTGGTCCGGTCACCAAAGATTGTGGAAAATCTATTGAAAAATATTTTCTTGTGGGGAAGGATATCATCAAAAAACCACATAATGATTTGTTTGGAGAAGTTACAGAAGAGGATCCCCTTACGAATTATGGTAACAACGATAAGGTAATATATTTGATATCTAAATCATTGGGGAAGGTGGATATAACAATTACAAAAGAGGGTGAAGATGATTGGAAAAGTGTCAAGAATGAAACGCTACATGGTTTTGGTCACCCCATGATAGTGACTAGGAATCGTGGATCTAATATGAAAATCTAGACATCCTGCCTTTCTTTGGTTGAGGTTTCTTTCTGATCTACTACAGGTTTTCTTTTGGTTTTATTCTTGTTTCACACCACTCCTGGACTGGTCACTCCAATTGCTTTTGATTTTTATTTAGTATTGTTTCTTGAAATGTTTATGGCTTTATCTGGATGGTAGATTTGTTGTTGTAATACAGTTGGGACCCTTGAAAAATCCTCCTTTTACCAACTATATAAAAAATATCTTCTCCTAAAAATAACTACACACAACTCTAAACTGAGTATGCAAAAAGCTTCTAAAAGAGAATTGTTATATCTAAAAACAACACATGTTTTGCATGCACATAAAAAACAGAGTTATTTTGTTTTATTTGCTTTATCGTAAAAATTTAAAAAAACTGCGAACAACATGCACGAAACACAAACTACAATTTTTTTTCCTGATTATAGGATGTGGGAGAAATTAAACAATATCCCAACACTCCCCCTTAATTTTGAACTTCAATATTTCATTACTATGGAGCTGAATAAGTATTTCTGGATCTAACATATTCCTAATCAAAAACTCCTAAACAACTTCTCAAATATTCAAAAACTTATTTTCCTAAATATTTTGTAGAGATATCAGAAAATTAATCTTCAGATTTACAAAATTCAAGACATATTTCTTTATTCTTAACCAGCTCTCTGATGAAATGATACCTTGTGTATATATGTTTTCTCCTCTTGTGAAAAACATGATTTTTAGACAATGTTATTGCTGAGTTGTTGTCACAAAAGATTTGTGTAGTGTCCTCCTAATTTTGCCTCATATATTTCAACACTCTTCTCATCCACACCATCTGACATGCTACACATGTGGTTTCTATATATTCTAACTCTAATGAATATAGTGTGACCATAGGTTTCTTCTTTTATGCCCATGAAACTACTCTTATTTCAAAGTGAAAAGCATATCAGGATGTGATTTTCCTATCATTTATACTACTGAAACTATCATTGTCTATATATCCTAGATACGTTTAAACTCGTATGATTATGGATACAAAATTCATCATTGTTTGAAGAGGTGCTCAATATGAAATGAAATCCTAAGAATAATGAACATGAGTGATTCTAAGCACTTGAAAAGGAAATCAGCAACACAAATTAAAAAATGAGATGATAACTATATGATTTAATGCAATACAAAGCCTTTGGGAATCTAGAGAGATCTATTTACATGGTGAAGTGTCAAATTTTGAGTAAAAATTTATGCATGCAAATGGTGATCGAGTATGAGATGTTAACAATTGGTCAATGAGATACTGTCAAAAAATTTAAAAAATTATTTTGCATGTGACAAGGGAATATATATGTCAAGTGGTGAAGATTATACATGGCAAAGACAAGTAATCAGTGAGAGTTCTAGAATTATTAGTCTAATTGTAGTGCCCAACACGTATATAAATTAAAAAAGAATGAATTAATTTTTTGGAAGCATTCGATATGTACTAACAGAGGAGTAGATGAGAACTTGATGTGATTGTGATGGTGGTATTAAGGAAGATTTAGTAGAATTTATTGATGGGCGGTGGAGTGTCTGTAAAATTTAATGGTTTACAAGATCCTTGGAGATTTCTAGCAAATTCATTATCAAGCCTAAAAATTCACGCCACCACAGCCTTTGACCAACACTACTCTAGATATTTTTGGAGGCGTCTTTTACTTGAGATTTAGAGGCCTTAACCATGGTGAGAGAAAAGTTCACATTATAAATTTAGCAGTAATCGGATAGTTGCAGCGAGAGGGTAGGAAGAAGATGATTTTAGGGGGGTAGTTTCACCCAAAGCAGCGAACATGTATCAAACCAATCAGTTCAAAGTTACATGCATACTCCCAGCCTACATCAAAACAAGACCTATTGAATAGGGCATGGGAATCCAACAAATCATAAGAGATAGAGGAATTTTGTCGACGGTTGTAGTTGGCGGCGCTCTAGTAAATGTGTGTGCAAATTGTGGAAGCATATACAGGCACATGGGCTGTTTGGAAAAATGTCTTTAAAAAAACGTGGTGTGGTGGACATCATTGACTGCATGATTTTCATGAAATGGAATTTGCTAAGAAGATTTGGGATGTCCAATTGGCATATTTAAGAAATGGTTTCTTTGATACCAGAAGAGCCGTGTCCCCTTTAGACGCATAAACAAGGCAAGTGACCTGCTTACCAAAATGTTTGAGGGGAAATGTGGGGAAGAAATTATTGCAGGATGTGAACAAAATGGATGCATTGAATCACCTTGGAAACTCTCAAGAAAATGTAATCAGCTTGTTTAAATTTTGACCCCACATCTATGCTAACAAACCCACCCTTGTCCAATGATTTAGATGCAAAATGCTCTGGTAGGACATGAATGCAAAGAAAGGGTGCATACTTAGGGAACACCAATTATTTGTCAGAATTCCTTAAGTGCAGGTAGTCTCATGGAATGAGCTAATTGCTGGTTATACACAAGTGGTTTTGTTGAAACAACTTCCGAAACTTCCAAGAAAATGCATCCTACAAGTGTTCAAGTTGATCCATTTACCTTGGCCAACATCCTCTTTGGTTGTACCAAAATAGACACCTTGGTACATGGACTGCACAAATGGTTTTGATGAAATGGCATGAAAAAATTTCAAGCAAATGTTTTTGGAAGGTTTAAAACCAAACTCCACAACCTTAATCACCCTCTTCTAAGTCATTGTCAAACGAGGAATTTTGAGCAGGTCAATGAACTGCATACCCATATGACCCGATGGTTGTTGGCGAGCGTAATAACTTGTTGAGTGTTTGTGTCCATGATGGCTTCATTGTTAAAAACATATTTTGGTGTTCAAATGTGGAAACCATTATGTTTGGAGGGAGACAATGTGTTGAGATGACAAATGTGTATTTTGTGGAAAGTTGCTTTGGTTGGAAATATAGCAATTTGGTTTAATTTAATGAAGTTCATTGGTTTAGTGGAGATCATCGTGTTTAGTGGTATCACTACAAGAAAATGGGTCCTATATCCACAATTTTTTCACAAATTTGTTGTGGATACCTTGTCTAGAATTGTGAATCCAATTTTGTGGACTCCACCTACAATTATTTTGTGGAAACATCAATGGTGGAACAAAATTGTAAAATTCTACAAAACAAATAATTGTGAGAATGCCACACTTTAATAATTGTGGTAGTTTTCACATTAAAATTATTGTGACTATTTTCACAATGCTGAGAATGAGAGTGGATCCACAATTTTAAGATTGTGACATGTGCTACAAGAACTATTGTTGTAACTAGATTCACAGTTTTAAATTGTGAATATTTACACAAAGTTATAATTTTCCCATCTCTCTCTCTCTCTCTCTCTCTATATATATATAGATATAGATATATATATATATATATAATTTTAAAAAAGTAAAATTGTTTAGAATGCTAATATTATATTTTGTCTAAAATGATACAATTTCAAGGGTGTACATATATTAAAATATGAAGAACCTTAAATTTTAATTCTTAAAATAAATTTAATATTTTCCAATAATATAAATCCCAATCAAATTTACCTCAAAATTACTAACTTATCAATTACAATCTTACCTTCATACCTTATGTAACTGTACATCAGAACTCTTTGTTTCTCTATTAAACCAATTAGAATTGTAATATTTTTAAATATTTGACGTTGAAGAGACAAAAATATAACTCTTTAATTAAAAACAAGGAAATGTATTTTACATTTTAAAAAATTATAGATTAAATAATGTAATGTTATTAAATCAATAAAAATCTATTCCTTTATCTTTATGAATATATTTCAAATACATGAATTTTTTAAATAAAAATAAAAAATAAAAATAATAACAAACACTAAAATTTCAATGATAATATATCTATTTTTAATCATCTTTATAAATACATGCGTGCAATAACAAAACTATTTTTATTTACTAAAAATGGATTTTGGGAAGTTAAATATAAAATTAATCATACATGCATATTTGACGAATTAGATGATTTCATAAGTGTCAATAAGATTTTTCTATTTAACATAATTTATATACCACTATTTTCAGTTAAAATTGAGGTTGGGTAATACAAGTTGCTGAGTGTATTTTTTTGTATTTTGGTAGCTGAATATTTAGTTGGAATGAATGCTTTTGGTGATTCTTGTTCTCCTTCAATATCTATTAATTCATCAGGTATTTCAATCTTTCCCTTTTACAATTCTTTAATTTTTTATTTTTTATTTTAGCCAAACACCCAATAATTATCTGAGATATTGTTCTTCTGCTGTCACAATACTACCTTGTTTAATATAACTCTGTAAGTTGTTTGATCCAACAAACATGCCCTCTCAGGTATATCTTCCATCATAAAATAGGTACCATATAATAATTCATACACAGCTAGGGACCAACAACCCTACCGTTAACCCCGAAACTCATTTACTTCCCATTCACTTTCGTCTGTAAAAAGATTATGACACTCCCAACCTCTCTTCAAAGCTCCTTTTTCAGGCAAGAGTCTCGAACCTGCATCACAGAACCCTTTAGATCTGAAGCTCAAAACCAGAAAATAGAAATAAGAATAATCAGTCTTAATATTAAAGAAATATACTCTTCATGAAAAATATCAAAGTTTGTATTCTTCGGGATGGTAATATCCTTCACACGGATGTTTATTAATAAACACATATGCAATCTTCTTCCCACATATTATGATTAACGAGCATATGCGTTTATGAATCTCTTTAACTAGTGTTCCCAAAGTGGATGCTATTCAGATGGATCGCAGTCTAATTCACACGGATCGCAGCTTAATTCACACGGATTGC